>JANHFM010010745.1:0-25317 GCA_032468115.1 Grayia smithii | reverse complement strand
GGTGAGATTCGAACCAACACTAATTGCAGGTAGCTGGAACTAAGTGGAATCACTTAGCCAGAGCACTAATTAAGTGCGCCACCGAGGCTCTTAAAGGAAAAAGGCAGAAGCTTACACTAAAAGTACTTTTTAGGTCATACTGCTTTAGATGTCACTTGCTAGAGCAGTGTTTCTCAACCTTGGCCACTGGAAGATGTAAGTGGCCACTGGAATATAAGTGGAAATTAAAAAAAAAAAGATCTGTGGACTTCAACTCTGCTGGCTGAGGAATTCTGGGAGTTGAAGTCCACACAAGGTTGAGAAAAACTCTTGCTAAAGGCTCGTCTGCAAAGGAAAATCTTCAGGTTGCAAAGAACATGCTTTTCCATTAGAAAGGTTAGCCTCAATTCCTGGGGGAGTGATGGCGAACCTTTTGGCCATCGCGTGCCAGGAGCCGAGGGGAGATGGGGGGAAGAGGTCGCGTGACCACGGGAAAGCTGCAACCGTCGTATGTGTGAAAAACGGTCCTAAGTCACTTTTCTCAGTGCCGTTGAACTTTAGACAGACAGTCACTAAATGAATTGTAAGTCAAAGATTATCTGTCATTCTATAGCCAGTTCTTTGATTTGATCAAAAGTAGCTTCCTACGGTAGTGGCCAAAATTGTGGAAACTTTTTGGGAAAAGTGTGTTTTTGAGGTTTGATGGCTAATAACGCCACTTTTTTTTATTTTTGGAGTTTCAAAATAATCATATTTCACTGGTGGAATGGCCTGGGAATAGCCCAGATCTTCACCCAATTGATAATCTATGGAGCCAACTAAAGAAACTTGTTAGTCAGAAGCAACCCAGCAATAAAACCCAGTTAATAGAAGCAATCCTTCAATCTTGGTTTCACATTATAACAACTGCAGAACTAAAAGTCTTGGTTCACTCCATGGGAAGACATTGTAAGGCCATAATTCATGCTAAAGGTTACCCAACTAAGTATTAACTGATATGGTGATAATTTTTGTATATCTCGTTTTGTCTAAATCAGTGGTTCTCAACCTTCCTAATTCTGCGACCCTTTAATACAGTTTCTCATGTTGTGGTGACCCCCAACCATAAAATTATTTTTGTTATTACTTCATAACTGTAATTTTGCCACTATTATGAACCTTATAAACAAACATTGCTGAAAAGTATAATAACAAACAGTGGATCTTCAGGACTAGGATAAGTCTATTCTTAGTATTTTAATTCCACAATCTCAATCAATGTGCCAATGTTCAGAGATGTTGGAAGGCATCAGGTTGCCTATCTACGTAGCTGAAGAATATGAAATTGTGCCATTATGAGACTGATTCTTACACTTTAGAAAGAAACCTCTTAAAAATAGCTGATTTCACTAAACTAGGATTAGGATTCTTTTCATCGTAATACGTAGATTTTGAGAAACTGATTTCTTAATCAGAAATATTAAAGAAATTCTCAAGTTTTCCAGTTTCCTAAACTATGTAATGCAGTGGCTCACCACGTCCAGTTGAGCTAAGATCTCAAATTGATTGATGTGTGTTGAAATATGGGTGGCTGTAATTGCATGTGGAAGGGTAGCCATACCCTACAGCAAGCTAATCCCACCATATGTTTTAAAGATGTGAATGGATTTAATGGTAATCAGCTGTACTAGAAAGTGTGAGCTATCTCCTTCAAGAGTGGGCAGCAATCAAACGCTACACTTAGGGCTGCCAATGGCGCTAATTTCCAGATGTATGATTTCAGAAGATTCTTGAAGGCTGAAAAAAGAGTTTTGATATTGTAGGTAATAGTTGCTATATAACTAGGCTATATTGCTGTCCAGATTTGTGTGGGTTAGCATCCCCTCTTTAAATGAATTGCATCTTTTTTTTATTAGCTTTAAGGTGTCATTAGCATGGGCTATGTAATCACCCCAAAACCATCTTCTCATTGACCTGCCAGAGCCCCACCCATGTTATACCCTACTTAGCTGATCAGCTGTCAGCTAATAGGCAAGGAACAGGTTGCTATTTCTTCCATTACTTTTCTAGGAACCCTAAATGAAATCATATCCTCCTTTGTGGCCATCCCTAACAATGAGAGACAGGTGTTGAAATACATTGTTGACCTTCCTATTACTCGATTACCTACGAGATCAGAAGGGGCATATGTCCTAAAAGGATGCCTACTCTGTAAAATTAAATTTGCTTTCTACTATTTCTCCAAATGTGACTTTTATCTTGTATTTCTGTTTAGGAATCCTTCTCTGAAACAGCAGCTATTCTCCTATGCTATTCTGGGATTTGCCCTGTCTGAAGCCATGGGTCTCTTCTGTCTCATGGTTGCATTCTTAATTCTGTTTGCCATGTGAAGAGATTTGTTTCCAGTGTTGGCACTAATGAACTACAATGTGATTCTGTGAACGTGAGCTTGGAAAATGTTTATCATGGAAATGTATGCTACTTCCAAAGCAGCTTAATTAAAGATGGTAACAAGTTTAACTTACCATGGTTTGTTCTTTAATTACGTGCCTTTTTCAAAATCTATTGAGAGACCAGAGGTTGACATTTACCTTTTGGGAACTCATGCCAAGAAAATTGGTATTAAAGCTCAGTGGAATAATATTGTGAATGTGATCTGTTCAGATTTTGCATATGACTTTGCTTTATCTTACATGGGCATAAATTATATCCACAATTGGAAATAATGCCCTTTGGTAAATGGTTGTCAGCTGTGTGGGTAGCACCAGTAGAGTCATCATCATTTGGGGAGGATTAATTAAATCTGTGTGACACTTTAAAGAAATACAAAAATGGACCACTGGGAATTAGTATTCATATGAAAATTGCTTTTCAGATTATAAATGAGTCTACCTGAAATATTTAATAAAGGGTGTAACCTAACACATGTCTTTTATACAACATTTGGTAGATTGATCTTATCATGGCTCTTGAATAATGAAATAGAAAATCAGGGAGTTATTTAAAGGAGAACATACACATTTTGCAACAAACAAAATATATCATATTCAAAATAAAGTATCAATATAATGCCAAGAATGAAGAATTGCCAAGCAAATCCAATTGCATATGTATTGAAACAAGTTAAAGAAATTCACAAGACAAGTGAAAAAAATTTTAAACGGGAAAGTCGGGAGGATCATGCATGCAAATTATATTTGTGCATTGCTCAAAAAGCTTCTTGAAGTTGGATTAGTCAATACAGATGTGAACATGAAGGAATACTATTTTAGGAAATAGAAACTATTTTTTTTTCAATTTTGTCATCCAAAGCCCTTTTCCTGGCAGAATATTGATCAGGTTTCAGTTTAGCAACTGCCCCTTCCATCAGGTAGGTGCAATGAGCAGTTTGAGTGCTATTACTTCTCATGGTTTAAAAAACATGTTTTATGGCTGCCGGGTGAGTTAGAATGTCCTGCTCTTTTTTTATCTTATTTCCTTAGATATTGATATAAGGCAGACAATTCTCGATTCACGTAACATACAGGGTTAGAATGTTGAACATTGCTAAAATCACAATTGGAACATGGCTGGGATTTATGCAGTTGCATAATTCTGCATTCTTTTTAGCTGTAAGTGATTTTACAATTGGGGAGAAAAAGCAAGAGTTGATCACAATGACAATGACACATGACAATGTTAATAAAATTAAATTGGTAGAAGATGTGCACCAAGTATTAAAAGTTTGCACAATCTACAAAACAAGCGTCAATATTGTTATATCACAAGCATTAATTTAGCTTTCCTCAAAGCAGTACAAATAGCCCTTGGGTATTGTCCACTCAGTGACTGCTCAAGTGTATAAATTGCTGAACAAAGATGGCTTATGACTGGTCCTTGGAGTCCCAGCCATTGTAACATCCTCAGTCACACAATCATAATTTCCAATGCTCCTTGCTTCCTTCTCACAGAATCGATGGGGAAGGCGGCAAGAAGATGAAAATGAAGTCCTTGCTTAATACAATTGTTGCTTAATGATAGCAACTAGGACTGACACAATTGCCAGAGCCAGATCTGCCATCTGCAGTCATGTGATGACATGCTTTATGATTTATGATGCTTTAAGATTTATGTGTCATTTAACAATGACAGTTCCAGTTACTATTGTTGATTACCTGTATTCTGGAACCGTTGGATTTCCAATATCCATAATTCCTATCAAGGAAAGAGGTAGTCCTTGATTTACACGACTGAAAAAAATAACTTCGACCACTTTTCACACTTGCGACCATTGCAGCAGTCACATGATCAAAATTTGGATGTTTGGCAACTGACTCATGATGGTTGCAGCGTCCTGGGGTCATCTGATCACCTTTTGCTACCTGTCAAGCAAAGTCAATGTGGAAGCCAGATTCACTTAGCAACTGTGTTACTAAGTTAACTGCAATGATTTACTTAACAACTGACAAAGGTAAGGGGCAAAATTCAGTTTCACTTACCAACAGAAATTTTGTGCTCGATTGTGGTCATAAGTCAAGGAATGCCTGTACATATTTATTCAGAAGTTATCATTGTGTTGCTTTCCACTTTAGGTAAATATGCAGAAATTACAGGCTTAACATAACATTTTCTTGTGCAAGGATAATACAGTTGAACCATGTTCAGAAGTGCATTTTATGCTAAATACATAAGTGTATGTATGTGTGCCTAGTGCCGCGTAACGGGGTGAGCTCCCGTTATTTGTCCCAGCTTCTGCCAACCAGCAGTTTGAAAGCACATAAAAAATGCAAGTAGAAAAATAGCGACCACCTTTGGTGGGAAGGTAACAGCGTTCCATGTGCCTTTGGCGTTTGGTCATGCCGGCCACGACCAGGGAGACATCTTCAGACAGTGCTGGCTCTTCGGCTTTGAAACACCACCCCCTAGTCTCGGGAACGACTAGCACATATGTGTGAGGGGTACCTTTACTATTATGTTTCCCTGAAAATAAGGCCCTGTCTTATATTTTTTTGAACCCTGAAATAAGAGCTTGGCCTTATTGCCATGCACTGAAAAGCCCAATTGGGCTTATTATCAGGGGATGTTTTATTTTCAGGGAAATGTATACACACACATATAGTGTATGTATGTATAGGTATGATATGTATATACATACATTGCAGGGGTGGGTTCTACTTACCTTTACTACCGGTTCTCTTCATGCACATGCTTTGTGCGTGATCGGCGCTCACGCGCATGCCAAACGCGCACTCCGTGCATGCGCACTAGCTAATTTCCTTGAAAAAAACTAGAAACAAGCGCTCTGCACATGCGCAGAGCAGAAAAATGGAGAAAAAAGGTACGGGCGCGCGGGTGGGCCCAGCTCCCGGCCGCAGAGAATCGGTTCGGTGACGTCACACCGTCACCGCTATCGGATCGCCCGAACCGGGAGCAACTCACCACTGATATACTGACCATATTCTGGAAAAAAGGCTAAACCTGAAAAAGGCAAATTTAAAAGGTTCATAAGGATAATATTTTTAAATTGTTTATAACTTTGCTTTTCAAAAAAAAAAAAAAAAAAATCGGGAGGAAAGAAAAAGTTTACAGAACCAATATTATAATAAAGGACTGCCCTGTGGAATAATGCCCTTTATGTACACCGAGAGAGTATGCACCAAGACAAATTCCTTGTGTGAGCAATCACACTTGGCCAATAAATAATTCTATTCTATTCTATTCTATTCTATTCTATTCTATTCTATTCTATTCAACATCTGGCTGCCCAGACCTATCGATGTGCAGTGACTTTTGCATGCACGCCTCCATGCACTTCAAATCCAACAGTCCTGCCCCTCCCCTCCATCGCTTGGCAACACCCAGGCTCCCCTCGAAAGGACAGTTTCCTCTTCTGCGCGCAGGCGCGAAAAGGAGGAGCGCAGGAAGGAAAGACGAGGCTGCTTCCGGCCACCCAGGCACCGGCGGAATGGCACTGGCCCCGCCTTCGCGGAGCCCACAACCACGCGGCCTCTTCCTCTTCCGTTCCGTTTGTGCTGCACTGGGCCCCCCCACGTCTCCGCGCGGCACGTGACCCCGTTTTCTCCTGACCCAGCCACCCTCCCCAAAGAGAGGGGGGGGGGAAAGAAAGGAAGGAAGGCAACGCGAAAGAGAGAGAGAGAAAAACCGATATGTTCCGGAGTTCCCGCGAGATGTGACGAGAACCGGGTGGGAGGAGGGGAGAAAAACCCGGGCTTTAATGTGCGGCTCGGCCGGCGGTCGTGAGGGGTGAGTTGGCTGCGTGTGTGTATGTGTGTGTGTATGCGCGCGCGGCGGTCTGCTTTTGTTTTAATGGAGGCGGAGAGGAAGGCCGTGCCTCGCCTTGACGTTGTAGGTTAGGATAACGGCTCGGGGTGTGGCTGTAGCCCTAGCCGGCGGTAGGCTGAGGGAAAAGAGCCGGGCCCTGGTGGTAGCTGAGGATAGGAGAAGGGAGCCTGGGGAAGTGTAACATGGCGCCGCCGCTCCGTGGTTTTTTCCCCCCTCCTTCGACTCGTCCCCTGCTCCGGGCTGCCAGTTTTGGCCGCCCCCTGCCTGGCTTCTCCTGTAGTTCTCGGTTGGCTTTGGCCCGGATGCCTCCGTCTCCTCCCGTTTTTTCCTGAAGGAGGAAAGAAGGGCTGGAGCCATGGGGAGCCCAGGCCTCCTCCTCTTCTTACAGCATTGGGAGTGCATATATATATATGCAATTATGTATGTATGTATATATGTATATATATATATTTATATATATGTGTGTGTGCATGCACTTCGGACCTTCCCTCCCCGCGGTCCCTGGGAGAAGGCCAAAAAGCGTTGGCTTTTGATGGGCAAGTGTCGCTTTTGACGAGCAATGGGCACATATCTTCTCCACCCTGTTTCCTGCAAGGAAAGAGATTTAGACAGTTGGAGTTGAATGAAATCCAGGACAAAATAAAGGCTTTTCCTTTTTTCAGTTGTTAAAGGAGGTGTGAGAGTTAAGTGTAGCAGAGGCTGCTGATGTTTTATTGTGTCACTATTATTCCTTATTGTAGGACAGACATTCTGTCCAATCAATACTTTCTCATTTGGCTCCAATCGTGGCAGGAACATAACTTTTTCCTTCTGACATTGCCTTCACCTGATCTCCACCCTATACCTGCAGCAAGTGTTAGTTGTCCTTGGCCATTTCAGTTCTTAAACACTTTTTTTCCTCTCTTCTGCTGACATAATTGTAGTTAATAGGAACTAGCACATTTCACTGACCATTGGTTACCATTATAATTAGGCAGTGACCATTTTGATTTGGGGTGTAGAAAACATTGGACCTTCAACAAAGGTTATCTGCCCAAATCTTTGTTTTGTAAAATGCATTTTCAGATCTTGCACCCAGGCTTTTTTACATTCAGTTTTAGCACTTAAAAAAATACAAGTGCTAATCCTGTGTTCTAAACAAGTTTAGGATACTTTTGAGAGACCAGTAATCCTATGCTGCACAGAGGATTGGTTTTAACAGGGAAAATGAACAGTGTTTTGCCAACTATAGGTTGTTGGCTCAGTCACTGTTGGGTGTATTACATGTTCTGCTGGGTCAGCTGCTGGGTTTAAACAGCCATTCCCCCCACCCCTTATTACTTTTATTTTGGAGTATTCACAGATAACAATACTGGTCCTGATTATTAGAAAGGTACAACTGGTGCAGACTGCAGCAGTTTGATCGGTAATGATTGAGACCTGCCACAATTAATTTCATCAGATAAGTAACTGGAGTAATTTAAGATTCTAAAGGCTGTTTGTACTATCTCCACCTTGATTGCCTTTGGAAACCAGAGTAGCCACCAATCTGATTTCCGTGGGGAAGTGCTTACCATTTATTATTAGAACAATTGTCAGGTAGCTAAATCTATCATGCTAAGCATCTTAATCATGATGGAGTCAAGTGTCCTACAAATCCAATAAATCTGTCTAGATGTCTTCCTCTCCACAGTAAGAAGAATTTTTTTCCTGCTTGGAGTTGATGCTGTGTCGGAGAAGAAACAAATCCAGAGGAGTTTACCAATCGCATTTTTAAACTTGACCTGTAATAACTAAGTTTGCATAGCACCATTCTAAGGCCTTGTTACAGTATGAGATTAAGGATCAGCAATAATGGCAGCACAATTTATGTGACATGCTTTTCTGCTGACTGAAATACTCACAGATAGCACTTTTAATTTGGCCATCTGAAAGAAGCCTAAATTTTACTTCGGTAATGTTTGAGCTGGAATGAAATGTCCTGTTTAAAGTTATTCTTCATAGAGGACCTATAGTGGAAGATGAAGAATCTGTCTGCTTATTTATTTATAAAGAATATGTTTATATATGCTTATGAAATTTATCTCATCAGTCATGTCAAGTTTTAAGCTTGTAATTTAGTCTGAACTGAATCAAGATGTTTAGTGCATAGACTCTTACTGTATACAGATAGTTCTCAATTTATTACAATTGTGATAAGAATTTCTGTTGCTGAGTAAGGTGGTTAAGTGAGTCACACCTGATTTTACAACCCTTTTGCCACAGTTATTAGGCAAATTACTGCAGTTTTTAGGGGAATTGCATCATTAAGCAAATCCAGTTTCCCCCATTAACTTTGGCTTGTCAGAAGCTGGTTGGGAAGGTTGCAAAATGATAGCTGCATGACCCTGTTGTAAATACATGCCAGTTGCTAAGATTCTGAATTTTGATAACTTGACCGTGAAGATGCTGTAATACTCGTAACCATGAAGACTACTGGTATTCCATTATTACCATGGTTTTGTTCATTTCCTATTTTAGAATGATTACAGGTAGTCAGTCCATGGGTGATGGCATTTGGATCTGGGATTGGCATCACTAAGTAATGTCATAAAATGCAATGTCCATATTGTTCAGCAACAGCAATCCAGACATTAATGGTTGCCATTGTAACTCCCAAGAAATGTGGGTCATTAAACAGAAAGCAGGAAAGCTCCACATAAGGAGAGCAGGGGTATGTGATAGGCACAGGCCACAGACAAGTTGGGGAGGGAGATGCTGTGTAGTGCAAGTATAGGGAAGCTGAGGGAGCAGGGAGCCAGGAGAGGAGGTGCAGTGTGCAAAAAGGGGGAGATTTGCCAGAGCCACTTTTTACCTTTGCCAACTTCCCCATTAATTTTGGTTGCTGGTAGGGAAAGTTGCAAATGGCAATCTCATGCTGCAACTGTCATAAATGTGAATGGTTGCCAAGCACCTGAATCACAATCACATGACCCTGAGAGCAGCGTTGCAACTTTTGAGGACTGTTGTAACTTCAAATGGTCACTGAATGAGTGGTCAGTAAGACTGACTACATGTGTGTATTTTACTAAGTTACTATTGTGACACTTTTCTCTCAAGATGTATTACGGCTCCTAAAACTTTTTTTATTCTTTTAAAAATTAACTAATTTTTCATCTATTTCAAATAATTTCTAAAGCCCACCTTGAATAGTTTCTGAATGTTTGTAAACTAAGATTGCCAAGTCAAGAAGAAAGATTTTGATGTGTTGTTTTGAAATAATGTACAGATAGTCCTCACTCATTAAGCAACCGTTTGAAGTTGCAGTAGTGCTGAAAATAGCTTTACAATTGGTTGTTGCACTTACAACCTTTGCAGTGTTCCATAGTCACTTGATCTCCATTTTTATACTTCACAGCCAGCTTCCAACAAGCAGTGTGAGTGAATTAAACTGCAGTAAAATTCCTAAGTCTTGGTTATGTGATGTCTCACTTAATGACCATGTTGCTTAATGGTAGAGTTGCAAGTCTCAATTGCGGTTAAATGAGAACTACCTGTAGTTTAAAATACTTACTTTAAAAAGAATAGTTACTCTGTATACATAATTTTGAAATATGGAAATACATTCCTCTAGTTCAGCTGAGTTTTCACTTTTTGTATTAAAAGAATTTTAAATGTGTCCCTATCGATCCCATGGATATATATGGTCATAGGAATTTGGATTAAAACTTTGGAAATAGACTATTAAATAGGATATTAAATACCATAAAATTAACATTTCCCCTCTATACATGTTTACCAACACCTTGTTTAGATAATTCTATAATTATTAAATGTCCTTATGTTGTAAATCTGCTTATTCATGAAATACCATATATTTGGCAGAATATCTAGTTTTGCAGGTTGGAGTTGTTGCCCAAAAAACAATGAAAATGTATGTGTTCTAAGGAAGAATTCTAAAGTCCTGAAACAAGCATATATTAATGCATTTACCTCTGTCTTCAAAGAATAAATAAAATCTATTTCTCATCATCTCAGAAATACTTGTTTCCAGGCTATGTATATAATAATATATTCTCCAAGTAATGTGTCATGTGACAATAAAAGTTTCTATTTGCATTCATTTCTCAAATGGACCAATTAGGGCAGTGGATGCAATTAATTTTCCCAAGGGGCCACATGAGAAACGAACTGTTGCAGAAGATTGAACCAATAGGCTGAACTTAATTCCGCTCAACATTTATTTTACCACTTTATAAAAAGCAGTAAATTACATGGTTTTTATTAGTTGCTACTGATAAGAATACATATTACACCTTATTTACATTTGATTTTTAATTTCCAATTAACTTTACATGGGCTGGATAGGGACAGCCAAAGGGCTGGATGTGGCTTGGGCACCGTAAAATGCCCGGGTTTAAATTAGGATGTGATAGCAACAGTTTGAAATTATGATGGTGCTGAATGAATGGACTTATGACCTGTAGTCAAAATTATAAACATGCAAAGGCCCCGCAGTCACATGATGAAAATTCAAACACATGGCATTCAGTTCATTCTTAGGACCAACTTCAGGCTGCTGTAATTGCCCCCACACATGCATCTATATCTACCCCAGTCTCAGCCACTCTTTGGCCCACCAGTGTGCACAATGCTGCCATGGCTATGGAGACCCAGGCCTATTCTCCACCCGTCCATGCCCAGGAGGCGTCTGCCAGTTACAGAGCCCAGCAGCACACATATTTCTCCACTTATCTTTGCCTTTTTTGCAGTTGCTGACAAGCGTGCTCAGCCAATGCAAGGAGTGGCCTTCTTATAGAGGCTGCCTTGAGATGTTCTACAAACGAGCCATTCTCATAATTTGGAAGGCTCCTTTTCCAAATTGTTCCAATTTGGAGGAGGAGCCTTTCAAACAATTGCAAGAATAGTGCTACCTGTCATTGTTTAGAAGCCTAGAAAGCTAATGAATGTGATCATTCAGTTGTTCGTTGCATTTATTGCATGAATGGGTGACAATATTATATACTATTGGATCAAAAAGACTCTCTCGAGATGTCTTTTAAATTATTATATGCCTTGTCTTGAGATATAATTTGTTTCAATAAAAAGAGCAAGATAAATGTTTTCATTAGCAAACATAGCTTTAAAAAAACCACATAATCTGTTGCTGAGGAAGCAGTGGTTCATAAAAAATAGTTTTTAGGATTTTGTGTCTGAATTCAAATATGTATTGATTTGGTGAGACAAGTAGCACCATGGGATTCTTTTCCCATGTGCACTTCAATTATTCTATCTATGGTGGATGCAGAAAACGGCTAAATTTATGTGAAAGTAATAATTTCTTCATCAGATCTTCATTTCTGATGCTGACTTGTCTTCAGGCCAGAAGTTTTCTCAGCTACCTTGATGGGTGGTTGCGGAGAAAAAGGAAATTGTGACTTAATGGGTTGTTGATTTTTTGGCAGCTTAATGATAGTACTGATTGCACGAAAGTAGTAATTGTCTGGATGAAAGCTCATAAAGCTCTTCAACCATTTCTAGATGGGATTAGACTTTTTCCTAATAAATTGGAGGGAGTTGAGGTGTGCTCACTAGCTCAGAAGGCATGAAACCAATTATGGTTGGTTCATAAACTGGCACTTTTCAGTTTTGTTATTTAGCTATCTTGTGGTCAGTTTTCCAATAATAAAATTAGATTGCCCCATGCTTTTATTTTCAAGGGCCTCATATAACGGTAGCATGTTGAGAAGGATAAATTAATACACTATCTCCATACCATCTTCATATACAAGGGTCCAGATTTTTCTTCCTTGTGTATAATGTCCACCTGGGCAATACTGTTTGGTGGACCTGAGTGCAATTTTGATGGAAATTGTGGGTAATCCTCAACTTACAACTGGTCCCTAGGGCTATTTACATCCTGGATTCAAAGTTCCAACAGCTAATGCCCCACCCCATCCCCACTATGGTTATATGATTGAATTTTGAGTGCTCAGCCTGCATTGACAGCCATTTGCAGTGTCCCACAATCATATGAACATGTTTTACTATATTTTTTGCGGGAAATTTCTGGTTTCTGGCAAAAAAGCACCCATTGATATTTGCTTAATCACTTCCACAAAAGTCATAAAACCAGGTGCAGTCATACATTGAACCACTTAACAACCAGGACAACTCTAATTCTGGGCTGAATTACAGTTGTAGGTCAAGGACTACTTGTATTATTCTCTAACATTGTTCAGATTGTATGTGCATGCAGCAACTTAAATACAATAAACGAAAGGCCACTTTGAATTACCAATATCTGGACTTCTGCATGTTTTATGTGGAATTGCCATCAAAAACTCCAATGCAGTCCAGTTTAGCTAGTTAACTTAATGGAAATCATATCAATTAGTCTTGTCCATCAAGAGCTTTGGTTTGGTTTCAGGTCATAAAGTGGTTTAATTTTGGGGGGAAAACAGCTAAAGATATAAATGTGATGTTGAACTATGTTCCTAAAATATGGAAGTTAACATTTCATGAAAAGAATTAACTCCACCAAGTCAGAGTAAAAAGAATAATCTTTCATAAATGGAAATAAATTTACCAACCTGAAATTAAAGAGATTCACTTCACTGAATCTGAATGCTTTTCATTGGAATCCATTAGAATCTAAAATTGGTTAAAACATTTTAAAATTTAAACTTATTTTGAAAGTGTCCCATTTGTATTCATTAAAATATAAATTTAGTCTACTGATTGTCAGGCTTAATTATAATAAACCTGTTTTAGTAGAATAAAAATTATTCAAGACCCATCTGATCTAATTAAAGATTCCACTGACACATTTTCTGATAATATTTTATACATTCCTCATTTATATTAAGTTTACGAACCTCTGAATTAATGGTATCTAATCCACTCTGAGTTTATGTTTCCATTAAGCTTTATAACCTTCCATAGCAATTAGGTTCCACTACTATTAGACACCACTTAGTAATGTCTTTGTTTATATATTTACCTTGCTTCCATCACAAGTGATTCTGAGCATCTTACACACCTGAGCATAGTAATGGAAGTAAAAATATGAATAATGGAATATTACCACAATCATATACTCTAAGCATCAAGGAACAAATGTAAACACTCTGCAGGAAACTCCTCAAGGGACAAACTCCTCAGGTCTCAGAAGGTTGTTGTCAAGGCCAGTTCTGGATCATTTTTTGAAAGGCCAAATCTAACCTCCAAGTTCTAGAGAAGGGGGGATAGATTATACTTCCTAGCAGTAGAGCTCCAAAAGGAACCAACTGTTCAATATTGTAATGGACTAGGAGGAATCTGCTCAGGTTCTGGATCATATATAATTTTAAAGATGAAAACCAGCACCTTGAATTGCCTCAGAAGCAAACTGATATCCCACAAACTGGCTAAATAGCAATGTTACCTGCGCAGATAGACAAGTATCCATAAATTCAAGCTGCTGATACACGCAGGCTGCTGTATTGTGGACCATCTGAAGTTTCTCAGTAACTTTCCAAGTCAGTCCCATGACTACATCCCACAAATAGGTTATCAAGATATGAGTGATTTGAGCAAGGTTTTCTTATCCAGGAAAGACCATGCTATAATTGGTGTACAAAATGAAGCTCTGAAAGGCTCTTTTACATACAGGTAGCACCTGTTCTTCAGGGACTCCCAGATTATAAACTAACCCTAAATGGAAAAAAGCAACTCTTCCAAAACCAGAAAAAGAATGTAGCATCTCTGGAATAAGAGGTCTTTCGCACTCAGTAAATTGTTCACCTTACCCTTACCCTGTTCGTCTTCAATTTACAACCACAATTGAGCCTAAAATGTTTGTTGCTAAGCAAGACTATAGTCTTGTTAAGTGAATTTTGCCCAATTTTACAATCTTACTTGCCACAGTTGTTAAGAGAATTACTACAGTTGATAAGTTAGTAAGACAGTCATTAAGTGAATCTGGCTTCCCTATTGACTTTGCTTATCAGAAGGTTGCAAAACCTGACCCTGGGACACTGCAATTATCATAAATATGAGTCAGTTGCCAAGCATCTGAATTTGACCATGTAACCATGGGGATGCTACAAGGTGGTAAGTGTGAAAAATGGTAATGAGTCACTTTTCAGTGTCGTAACTTTAAACAGTCACTGAACAAACTTAAAAGTCAAAGGAGACATTGACACATTTATGTCCTGTTAAAGGCTACTTTCTGTATTTCATAAAAATGTTTTCAAACTTGACTGAAAATTGTGTGTTTAAGTTTCAATTTCACTTTGACAAATAATGCCCCAGATTATTTGGGATTTTTTTATTATGTTATTTTAGAAATATGCTTGAAGTAATTAAGTGTATTGAAATATTGCTTTTTATTTGAGGCTTTGTTTTGTAAATCAATGCAAGATAAATTCTTGGCATAATCTTAACTAATTATGTTTGCTATTCCAATGTAGGTAACACAAGAACCTGTAGAATATGAGTGATGACAAACCCTTTCTATGTACTGCCCCTGGATGTGGACAGGTAATATATGTATTTTAGATTTGTTCATCTATGTCAACAGAGAAACATCTGTTATATCAGAAGTGGTTTATTTCTGATCCTAATAGCATCTGTCTCCTTCTTTTAAACAAGAAGCAATTGTCCCAGTCTAATAATGCACTTCTTGCTGCATGTTCAGTTTCTGGTTCTTGGACTGGGATGAGCAGCAGGTTTAGCTTCCCTTCACTATCAAGATACATTATGAGTCTTAGTACTGCTATATTGAATGGCAATATAAGGTCTGCAGTGGATCTGCATGAAGCTTCAATCCAAGTGCATTTATTTGTTTGTTTGTTTATTGTAATTGTTCCTGATCAGTGGATAATTTAGGAGTGGAAAGTTAGATAGATTAGAAAAATCATATTAAAATTATTTCTGTTAATAGAATTGTTTCATTTTTCAAATTGTTTCATAATCGGAAAACAGTGTTATTAAATTATTTACCTTAATTTTGAAAGATATTCTATAGCCATGCTGAATAATACAAAGGAGAAAAAAAATATCTTGGAGTTTCTTTTAATATAAAGAATATTTTAATGTTTTCCCATATGGAGTGATGTTTTTAATTAGATGAAGTCATGATTTCACTGTTCTTGTATTCTTTTTGAGTATGCATAAATACTTTTACAATATGCTTGAGGAACTCATTTTGCAGTACATGTGTATTCTGAAAAGGAGTAGTTTTCTTGAAGAATTATTTAGAAAATAATCATAAATAATAAATAGGCCTAAGCAAAATGATGGTTTGGAATAGGGTTAATAATTGTCACTCAGTACAAAAAAAGCAAACTTCCTGTAAATGGGCTACCTGTTTGATTAATTGTGTTCATCTAATTGAAGAAAGACTTGTATTTCCACTAGAGTTCAGGAGTATAGTTTTGGTAATATTTTTGGACCCAGCATTATCATTTGAAAGCCTGAGTGACTTCAACAATTTAGGATACCTTTTATCATCCTGGGCTGATAACAACAGCTATGTCCTTGCCAGGAGAAAAATAGCCTAGCAACATCATCATTTCACTCCAGGTAGGATTATGGATTATATATATCCCTTTGAAAATAGTCCAGAAAGTTTAATTTAAAAATAGAGCAGCTAGGCAGTTACCTGAGAATGGCTGACACAACTACGTTATATCAGCGCTTTGTAATCTGTCTGCATATCAGTCCATTTTTTTTTGCGCCAGTTCAAAAAAATGGTAGTAGTAGCCTATAATTCTGTAAAGGATTTAAGGTCAGTCTGTGGAATCCCTGACGCTTTCTGAGCTTGGTTGTTGGCTTGCAGGGGTTTCATTAACAACTAGATAACATCATCAGTCCCTTTAATTTAATCATCAGTTAAGGTCAGTCTGCCAGAAGTAGTATCTCCCTCTATGATTACTTATCAAGACATTATTTTCTGCAGAGATGCTAGCCTGATGCTTCCATTTTGGTGCCAAATGAAGATTTATTTATTTATTTATTTATTTATTTATTTATTTATAATGTTTCAAAATGTATGTAATTTGTTAGTTTTAAAATTGTAATATTTGTATAATTTTTAAATTTATTGTATAACATGTTTTAATTGATTGTATAATACCCAGAAAATTTCTGATGTGGGTGTAATAGTACAATGAACACTAAGTGGATAGGGAGATGAAAAATTCAGCATGATCTAACTTTCTGATACCCTGAAGTAATTTAAGAAAAAGAAATTCTTAAAGCAGTTCTTCAATATAAATTCTGTGATTTGTTTTCTTTTTGTATTCTACATTTATAAACATGACTTAATGTGTTACAGATAACTAAATTGTAGCTATGCTATTTAGTGGATTAATATATTTAGAAATATTGACATGAAATATTGTTTTCATATGTGTGCCCTTTTTTGCATAATGTTTAAATGATTGCTGAACACATCTAAAGCACATGTAGCATTCACATACTACAATTTTATTTTACATTAGTCAAAAGCTACTAATTCCTTCCCCAGCATAATATTAAAATGGCTGAATGTTTGAGAGCCAGTGTACACTGTTACATTTTTGAGTTTGCAAAGCATTGTTGCTATCACATTTTTCAAATAAATGATCAGAAAGCCATCTCCCTTTTAAAAATAGTATAGATTAGTGATCCAATGTCATAGAATCTTATCTCTATCCAATATCATAGAAGGAGACAAGGAAGAGAAAATGTTCAGGACTCTTAGGATGGAAATTCAGAAATAGTCATGGCTTATTAAAAAGGTAAAAGTTTCCCCATACAGCTATATCTGACTCTAGGGGGCAGTGCTCATCTCTGTTTCTTAGCCAAGGAACCAGAGTTGTCCGAAGACAATTTCCATGGTCATGTGGACAGTATGACTATACGCCAAAGCACACAGAACGCTGTTACCTTCCCACCAAAGTAGTAGCTATCCAATCACATTTGCATGCTTTTGAACTGCTAGGTGGGCAAGAGCATGGCTCAGACTTATGCAAATAGGTAAATATCACAATCTAAATGGTCCAAGAGCGTTTAACTGATATGTTCACTGGTATTAAATGAAGGAGACTATATTCTGATATGTGATCTATAACATCACATTTTAGTTTTGAATAATTTCAAAGTCTTATCTAAGAAATGCCAGTATGTACTAGAAGCATATAGACCATCCAGCAGAACACACACTAGAATGCATGTTAAGCTAAGTCTTATAGGTGAACAGCAGTTGGGGAATTTGGCACAGAAATGATCTATTCCTTGCAATTTCCATTTAATTGTGCCCCAAAATTACTGATCATTGGATAGAATCTAATGGCAAAGTTGTGTAAAGAAAACAGAGCACAGAGAAATAAGGCAATTTTTATATGTGTTCTCAATCTATTTTTTAAAATTTCTGATTTTTCTGGAGTAGAACTAGAACAGGGGTGTCAAACTCAAGGCCCATGGGCCAGATCCAGCCTGCAGGGTGCTTAAATCCGGCCCACAGTGCCTCTGGTGGCTAAAACGGGCTTTGTGCGGTGGGACCCCCCCACACCTCGTTTTCACCCTCTATGGTCTCCTGCAGCACTCTGTCAGCTGAAAATGGGACCAAAAATGGACCAAAAACGGCCGGCAGAGTGCTGCAGAGGCCACGGAGGGTGAAAATGAGGTGCGGGGGGGCGCACGCAGGCCCCCCACACCCCATTTTGGCCAGCAGGGTGCTGCAGGAGGAATCCATCCCACTGCCGGTCCCCACTGGCCTGCAGAGAACAACTACAAAGCTCATCCAGCCCTCAAAGAAATCCAGTTTGACACCCTTGAACTACAGGATTCTTAGGTGGGTGGCAGAATAAAGGGGAGAAGAAGGAAGTCTTATAAAATAAGGGCTTTTGGCCTGTTGCAAGTCCTTCATACAGTATTTGCAATTTATCATACTGGTTAAAACTCTGAATTATTGTGTGTCAAAATTGTATTTAAGTAGAGTGAAAATCATTAAAATTGATATGTGTCATTTCTTACTTATGATGCTACTTAAATATTCAAGAGAATGGTCAATAAAAATAAATAAATTTAGGAGTGCATAATTGTATCAACCTTTTAATTAAACAAAAATCAATCAGCCTTTTTATTGCAAATGGTTTGTAACCCATTCAGAAAATTATTCCCATATTTAGTCGTAATTCAAATTTATAACTGTATTTTAAAACTTCTTGTCACAGCGTTTTACCAACGAGGATCATTTGGCTGTCCATAAACATAAACATGAGATGACACTGAAATTTGGTCCAGCTCGTAATGACAGTGTCATTGTAGCTGGTTAGTATATCTTTTATTAATCCAACTCTTGGAACGTGCCCAGATTTTGTGTGTTTTCTGTATATGCTTGAAATCCTGTCAGAGATGTGTTGTTGTTTTTTACAAATAAAATGCAGTTATGTCATGTATTGTGCTTTTCCTTAACATTGATTGGTTGATAAATTAATAATCTACTGGCTATATATGCTTCAGCTTTAGTAATTAAGAGAAGTCTAATATACAGAACTTCACAAAATCGTTGTGAGAAGAAACATCTAGCAATTTATTGTAGATACAGAGAATGCATATTCACACAATTTTTTATCAAAGTCATCTGTACATGTTGCTATGAGATAACTTATGGTTTCTTACATTTTTACTGATCTTAATTATGTCTTAATAAAGAAGCTTTAAAAATACATTTTAATTGATTGAATATACTCTTGCTTAATCTCTTTATATCTTTGATGGTCTTTTCCCTTATGGTAATATCTTCTTTTAAATCTTTCCATTTTTGCTTTTGAACAAAAAGATTTATAGAAAAAAATTTAAAAGTGTCTGAAAGGCAATATTAGCATAACACAGTAAACAGAATTAGGTTTTTTTAAAAAAAATCTGTATTTTGTAATCAAAACGATGCTCACATTCTAGAATGATGCATTGACTATGTTCACATTTCACTAAGCCAGAATATGGTTTGTCTGGATTTTGATTGTCTGATTATTTTGTTCTTCAAATCTGGGTCTCACCAATATCCCATGCTATTATGCTTGATACAAAATTAATTGTGGGTTTTAGGGTATTTATATTCTGCAGTGGTGGTGGAAATTAAAATGTGTACTGATTGTGTTTTTTAAAAGTTTGTGTCATTCTCTCCCTTTTTTTATTTTGAATAGAAAGATACTATTCCTCAACAATAGAGGTGTCAGGCACAAAAGATCAAAACTACACATGAAGTTCTAATTAAACTGATTTATTACTAATCACGCCTATGCCCAGGAAACCGCTCCACTAAACATTAGTTTATCTTCACTTTAGATAAGGGTCAATGGAATTCAAGAGATACATAGGATTTAGTCTGTTTGTGCCTACATAGAGACTTTAAGTGACCTCTTTTGACTTCGCCCCTATGTTCTGCCACTCCTCATACAAGAGATTTTTTTTCTTAATACCCGACTTTTTCACTTTAACTGCTCAGTTATAATTTTTAAGTTGAAAGGCTATTTTCAAATGAATTGAATGTTATGATATTTTGGAGAAGCAAACAATTCTGTTACATTTAATTTTGAGATTCCAGTGCAGTATCTGCTTTTTTTAAAAACCCATGAGCAAAGTAACGGATAAAGCACATCTTCAAATACAAAAATGTATCTCTATTCTTACTTATATAGAGTATCCTGAAGTTCTACAAATCAAATGTTCATATTTTTAAAGTCCTTTTAACTATGATGTTTGAATTTTCAATAATGTTGTTAAAACAAAAATATGGTGACATTAAGAACAAGATGTTCAACTTTGTTCTTACTGTGCTCTTGCTTGAACATATTAATTTTATAAAGTACACATGATGTTAATATTGATTTTGATTGCCAAACACGTATGCCTTTATATTAGGGGGTGAAATCATATATTTCCCTTTTAATCTCAGATCAAACTCCAACGCCAACTCGATTTTTGAAGAATTGTGAAGAAGTGGGTTTATTCAATGAACTAGCAAGTCCTTTTGAAAATGAATTCAAAAAAGCTTCTGAAGATGATATTAAAAAAGTATGTAAATGTAGCAGATTAAAACTATATCAATTTATAGAGTATTGATTACTTGAATTCTGTTTGCAACTAGAAATTTTGCATTAACAAAATGAGGATAAGCATAAAAATGTTATTTTAATTCAATATTACTTTGCTTGAAAGACAAAGCTCTTAATAGGCTTTTTATAGTTCTATATTCTATTTATAAATAGACACTGTTGTTTT
Organism: Grayia smithii; assembly: GCA_032468115.1. Lineage (NCBI taxonomy): Eukaryota > Metazoa > Chordata > Lepidosauria > Squamata > Grayiidae > Grayia > Grayia smithii. The sequence goes on along the minus strand of JANHFM010010745.1, from coordinate 4,866 downwards.
TCCTAAGATTGAACTTCAAAGATATCACTTTATATTAAGTTAATATTAGCAGTAGATACCTTCTAACTAACTGAAGAAATTATATCTTTGGCTACTACTTTGGCATTATTGTGAATTCCCTGTTTTTTAAAGAGACATTTATACTTTGCAGGTTTTAAAATTTATCTCACCATTAATTCTTACAGATGCCTCTAGATTTATCACCTCTCGCAACTCCAATTATAAGAAATAAAATTGAAGAGCCTTCAGTAGTTGAAACAACTCACCAAGATAGTCCCTTACCTCATCCAGAATCTACAACCAGTGACGAGAAGGTCAGAGATTTTTTATACTTCAAATATACAGTATTTCTCCAGATATTACTAGTAAATCTAAGATAATCATAAGATCATAAATATTCTGCTAAACTTCATCTGCAAATCTGTATTCCTCATATAGGGCAAATTAAACTCTCATTAATGTAAACATTACATTAAATTTTTAAATGTTACATTTTTGAAGCACTGAAAATGCAGTTTTATTACCCTGTATCATTATTAAAAGTCAGTATAGCGATGTTTATGATGCAAACACAATCTTTACTGCTATGTATCTCAAACCGACTAGGCACGCAAACCTATCCATATCAAGAATCCATATCGGTATTACACATTTAAGTGATATATTTACTTACTTTCCTTTATTGATTAGCCCTTGGGCCATATCAAAACGCAGAGTTCCAGACACCAATTACTTCTAAAATCTGATAAAAACAATTTAAATTTAAGTGATGTAGAGACACTTATCAAGTGTGAGGGGAAAAAACCCTCTCAAACATTGATAACAACATGTTTGCAGAATATTGTCTTTGCCTGTAGTCCCCATCAGACAATCTCTGCTGGGGTGGATGATCTATTTTGGGATATGAAAGTGACATAGTTGTAATGTGTTGGAAATTTCATTGGCATTGGCAGCAATAGATGAGGCAGAACCAGGTCATAGAGACCACCAGAGCAAAAGTGAACTGATTGACCCATTTAATCTCTTTCTAGAATTCCTCTTTTTTCTCATACTTTTTCTTTCACAATCTCTTTCTGACACTTTTTTCCCTTTCTCTCTTTTCTCACAGCAGTCTGCTGGGGAAGGGACAGATCATTCTTGCCAGGGGTCTGAACTGATCAGTTGTGAAGAACTTTTGAAATTAGGCTGAGGGTTGCATGAAATCGGGCCAAGGGTTGCATGTGGCCTTAGGACTGCAGGTTGCCTATTCCAGAACCATGTGGTAGTTCTTAATGTAAGAAATGGTAGTAAATTGCAACTAAAAGAATTCGAGGGATTTTAACATTTTTGAGAAAAAGTTAAAAGAAATCTAAATATAATTCAATAATTCTGATTATCTTTGATTCTAATGAGGCTTGGGAAATTGAGAAGCTTTCATGTTTCTTGCAGGAAGTGTGTCTGCAGCAAACTGCCCAGCCTACTTCCACAATTGTACGCCCAGCTTCTCTACAGGTTCCTAATGTGTTGCTTGCAAGTTCTGACTCAAGTGTCATTATTCAGCAAGCCATACCTTCACCAACATCTAGCACTGTCATAACACAAGCTCCATCTTCCAATAGGCCAATAGTGTAAGTGTTAAATAGATACTAAAATGTTCTTATCTCTTGTAAATATATCCTCACAACTGCTGGTATAAGCTTCAAAGAATTCAATAAAATGGCAAGGACTAGTTGGGGTTTTGAAAAGTTGAGGAAAATAATCCAGATTTTCTAATAAAAACTGTCAGTTTTATTTAGTTTTGTGCTTTATATATGACTAAAGTGGGGAAATGATGGAAACAATATTGATGTTTGTTTTGCAAGTCATAATAGCTCTGGCTTATCTCCAGAGTTCCTCTCTTAAAATATTTTTGCTGAAAGGAAAAATGTGGATTCATTGATTCCTCCATTTTTTGTGGGTGCCATTTGGAAATTTGATGCATTAGTTGTATTTTGATGGAAGACAGGAATTAATAAAAACATTTCTTCTTCCATTAGTGATTCTTGGTCTATTTTGCAAACCAGAGGATTAACTCAGGTTGCAGAACTTTGTATCTGGATCAGATTGTTTCTTCCTCTTCTTCTTCTGCTTCTGCTTCTTTATAATGACATTTCAGGTCTGAAAGGCCCCACTAACCCCACCGTCTAGAAAATCACCAGATAATGTTACAGTGTTCCATAAACTATTTCTAATTTATGATCAATAGCAATGATCCCCAAACAAATCTCATAGTGCTGAAATGGTGAAACCCATTAGATGAGTATATCTATGGTTTTTTTTAAAAAAAACCTAAGTATTTTAATAATTTTTATAATTGGATAGGATTGTTGCAAATATTTATGAAATAAAAATAAAATTTATCTGTCGTCAAAAATTAAAAAACAAACTTCATGATAATTTTTTCTGGTGGTAGAAAAGAGAATCAAAAGTACAAATTAAAATTAATCTAACATTGGAGATAGAGTAGAAAGTGTTTCAGCACCCTAGACCTTTTTCAGGGACTATTGAAATTTGCAATATTCTTTCTACTATAGGTGTTATAATTATTTTTTCTTCTTTTCTTAGACCGGTGCCAGGCCCTTTCCCCCTTTTGTTGCATCTTCCTAATGGACAAACCATGCCTGTTGCTATTCCCGCTTCAATCACAAATTCTAATGTGCACGTACCAACTGCAGTTCCAGTAAGTCTATTGTATGATGTAATATCTTCCTTCAAAGTTTGGACAAGTACCTCTCACTGAATTCTTATATTGGGAATATCTGTGTCTCTGGCAAAACCAATAAGGATGATGGGAGAGGAACATATAATTAGACTGTACTAATACTGGGAAACTGAAATTAGATCTAAACCAGGATCCTGAGAAAAGCTGTGGAGAAAAAAGCTGAAAGACATTCCTCAGTAGGAGTAAGTGGAGAAACTTCATATAAACTAATTTGGGCAAGGAGGGATGAAGCATATCTGCTCTAACATATCCCTCCAACATAGTTTATCAACAGTATTACAGGCATCCCTAATGCATACCCTGCTTGTAGTATTCTGACTCAGGCTTGGTATTTTTTCGACATTTTTAATCATCCTTATGTATAATTGGTTAAAGCCAAAGGCCTGGATATAGGTTTATTTATTATATATAAATAATATATAGAACAATATCTGGCTGTTCAGAAGCCATGAATAAAAGTGAAAAGTAGCAGTCCATATTATTGAGATATATTTGATAGTATAACTCATGATGGGTGGAGGCCAGCTGCATAGGGGAGGAGAAAGATTCATCCTTCTCCTTAGGGAATAGGCTGTGCCTTAAGCTGTAGGAGGTTAGTTTTCAATTAACCAGTAAGGGGTGTTCAAGAGGCAGGGCTTCTCTGTATTGACAATGTGAAATCAAAGTCTAGATAGCCATTTGTTGAGATTTTTTGTGCTGAAGAGTGGATTGGACTAGGTGGACCAATAGGCTCTATTCCTCCTTTAGTCATGAAAGCCAACTAGGGAACTTCAGGCTAATCATTCTCAGCCACACCTACCTCACAGGGTTGTTATTGTGGATTAGAATATAGGAAGGGCATTATGTAAACTGCCTTGTGTTGTAGAAAATAAAAAGTGAGTTGTAAATCTAATAGCAATCAAAGTGATCATAGTAATAATAAATTAATAAATAATATTTCAACAGATAAAAGCCTTATTGTGAACTAACAAAACAAGCTCTGTTTTTCAGAGCTGTCCCTGGCCTTGGAAGGAACTCCCATTGGATATTTGTCCATCTCCCACATTGTCTGCTTTCCATAAAAAGCTGATGGTTGGCTTTTCAGGGGGATGTTTGAACAGTATCTATTTTACTGTTACATTTTTTATACTTTATTGTATTTTTGCAATCTTGTTAGCCACCACAAGGCATCAGCACACACATTTGATTAATAAATAAACATGTCTGGAAAGGTTATTTCCCAAACAGACTGCTGCTCTTGGTAGGGGTTCTTCCTGGATACCACCTACCCTAATATCGGCAGATAGGATTAAAGATCCTCCGAGTCAAATCTTAATAATTTCATTGAGGTAGAACAGTGTTGTGGTGTAGTTTACTTTAGTAAGGGGATGTTCATTCATTCACACAGGTAGAAAATCCTAATTGCTTATGAAGTAGAGTTTCTTTGTATTTGGTCTTAACTCGGACTCTCTTGGGCAGCTTGTCAGACCTGTCACCATGGTGCCTAGTATTCCAGGAATTCCAGGACCCTCATCTCCACAACCGGTGCAGTCAGAGGCAAAATTGGTAGGTGGTGCATCATTTTCCCAGACATAAAATTGTATGTGTATACTAATAATCAGTACAAAAGTGATCATGTTTTGATTTGAAATATTTTGATACTTTCTGATTCTCAGATCATTGACAGGTCTGTTTTTACTTCCAATGAAATGAGAGTTCTGAGGGAGCCTTTATGTTATGCAGGGCTTTTTTTTAAGTTTCAGAAAACAAGACATTTAAAACAATTACCAGCTCGATTCTCCTTCACATCTTCTTTTCCTTCATTAATTTCAGCACATAGCAGAAGGGACAGAACCTCTATTGGCTGCTTTATTAGCTAATGCATTCTCTAAGTTCCCATAGGTAGAATATGTCTATGGAGATTCTCGGTCATACAGGTCATGGTTGTCCCAAAGGTGCTTTTTCACGAGGCAACTGGACTTTCTGGTTTTTCTTTGAAGACATTTTGCTTCTTATCCAGAGTTGAAGAAGCTTCTTGGATAAGAATTAATATGTCTTCAAAGAAAAACCAGAAAGTCCAGTTGCCTTGTGAAAAAGCACCTCTGGGATATTAGTAGAAGATTTAAAGAAAAATTCCAGGGCATTAA
>JANHFM010010742.1:0-18590 GCA_032468115.1 Grayia smithii | reverse complement strand
CCCCGACAAAACAAGCGGTAGTGCCGGCAGCCCTCAAAAGGGGCTGTCTTCGGCACCGGAAGACAAGCAGGAAGTCAGTCGCATATAGATCTTAATGCACTCACTTCAACTATTTCAATAAGCAGTTTCGTCTGTTTCTATGAATAGTGCTATTGGCACAACCGAAATATTCTCATTTTGGTGTATAACTAAACACCAAGTAGGAAACTAGGAAAGAAGTATTGCCTTTAGTATGCATGATATTTTTCAGGAAAAGAGATACAGGTCTCTTTTCTGCATGATCCAATAGGAGTCGCTTCATGGCTTCATTTCGCCAGATGAAAATTTAAGTGATGCAAGAAACAAGATTAACAATCTTATTATGAGATCTGAGTTCTAATTATTTTTAGGTACTATGTCAAATTTCCCTTTTGCACAATGTTTAAAAACTTGCTTCCTAGCTAAGTTTTTTCTTAGTAGATGCAGAATGTCAGAATGTTTCTAATTGAAAAATAACAAAAAATATAGATGGTACAAGCAATATTGCATACTAAAATAGAGTTTCAGAAATTAAAAATTATCATCACTGCTCCTACAGCAAATACATCACTACTCCTACAGCAACATTTACTTACTAGTAGATCTGTAGGTATCTATTATCTCCCAGGTATAGAATCTAGCAGCTGACTCTACAAAAACAGACCACTGAACAATGATTAACTAGTGAACAAATAGGAAAAGAACTAATACTGTATTTACTATTTGTAGGATAATTTTCCTCAGTTGTACCCTGTTTTCCCCAAAATAAGTCATCCCCTTATAATAAGCCCAATCAGGCTTTTGAGTGCATGACAATAAGGCCAAGCTCTTATTTCAGGGTTCAAAAAAATATAAGACAGAGTCTTATTTTCAGGAAAAAACGATAGTGGTCAGCCTCTTAAACAATTCTCAGCTTGCCAATCTGCAGCTTTACACAAGACAGGGGTAGCTTGAATATACTACCAAAGAAATGTAGAGATTTCTTTTCAAAAAAAAAATCCAATTACTTTAATTCATGTGCTTTAATATATCTTCTTATTTCTTCAACATTTTTGTCTTGTAGAATCAAAAGCCAACGGTCTTCCTCCAAAGAAAGCATCTGTTATGAAAATCTGGTTTATCTTAAATATGCTTGGCATTTCCCTTGACATTATAGGAATCCCAGGAAATCTAGTTATCCTTTATGCTTTCATCAGAGCCATCTGTCAGCAAAACATGACACCCAGTGAATACATTTTTGGCAAACCTGTACTTGTTAACCTTCTGGTGATACAAACAAGGGGGAAAGGTCCTACTGACTATTCAAATAGTTGGAGCCCACACCATATATGATGGCTTGAACTGTGCCATCATGCTCTATATCCATTATGTGAGAAGAGCCATGAATATCTTCTAACTTTCATATTAGGTTGTTTCCAGCATTTCTTATTTGCTCCATGTCCACATCAGTGTGCATGGCTAAAGCACAGCATGTTTATAAGATTTCCTTCCATCATGATTTTCCTTTTATTTATTTTTTCAGCCTACTGGTCTGTTGCACCCATTTGTTTTATTCTATGCCTCATACTGGTATTAATTGCACCAAAGAAGACATCAATCTCATATATGACTTTAGCTGTATGGTATTTCCTAGTAGTCTTTTGTACTTTGGAAATGGAGTGGTGTTTTTTGTCCAAGATATGTTCTGGGGATGATGACCTTGTCTAGTGGCTACATTCTCTTTATTCTTTATCAGCATGGAGAATGGATGAAACATTTACCCATGATACAAATGAAACATGTAGAAATTCAAGGAGCAAAAACAGAAATCCCCAGTTTTATAGATATAGATATATATTCCTGCTACTGTTCTGTTAGTCCGCTGTTGATTCTGTTTAAAAAAACAGAAAAATTAGCGGGCATGTCCATGATTGGTGGAAGAACGTGCCCCTGGCTGACCCACATTTCCAACATCTGTCGGAAGCATTTTTAAACATTTTAGCAATTCTAGCCGGGGCCAAATACCAACGGTACAACATTTTAAATAAGTTTTTCTTGTAATTGCCTGATAACGTCATTACAATTTTTCTTTTAACTAAAAGTCCTGAACAGTGGCTTGATGCATATGAATTTTTTTACAGGTTTGAAATTATAATGGTAAATACAATAATGGTAAAAAAAAACCTAAAAAAGGAAACTTGGGGACCCTATTTGGATAACATAAAAAGCATTTCTTATAGTTTAACACTAGTATGTCCAATCATACTAACTGGTTCTTCTTCACCATCTTGTCTATTTTTTTATCACTACTTGAATGAATCTCCAGTGACAGCTTTAGCTTTATTAAAAACTTAGAATATCCTGTCCCTGAAATCAAAGGGCAAATTTAAAATAATAAATCACTAGTTATTTATTTCTTTAGTAAAGGATGAATACTAGAGATAGACCATACTCTAAGCTTGTTTAAAAAAAGTATCAAGACATGGAAAGGAACCAGTTCCAACTAGTTCTAACTATTAGTTATTTTTCACATTATCCAAAAACTCTGCTTTTCATATTATTTAAATATGCCAGACTTCTTCACATTCAAAGTGAAATGTTTTATGGATGTACCTATTTGGACCAACACATTATAAACACTAAAAAAAAGCTTATTATAACATTTTTCTTCAGTTGTGTCAATGCAGATAAAACGCTGAACTGTATGAGTATCCTCAAAACTAATTTACAAATCTGAGCAGCTACAAAGTGTAGCATTTGACAGGTAGTTTTAAAATGCTTGTGAAAATGTTCCAGGAAGTGATTTTATGACTGTAATATTAAAGCACTTCCATACCACTAGGGTCTCCTTCCCACCCCTCTCCCAGTCTCTCATAGTATGGGAGTAAATTATTATCTCATCCCATACTGACTTCACTTATGCTATCCTTGAAATTCAGGAAACATTATGAGCTACTCACTGATTTTTCTTGTTTCCTATATTTGACTAATACAATTGTACAAATGATGTCTTGAAATGTAACAAAATTCACTCATCCCTCATTTCTTATTAAATGTGCACACACACACACACACACATACACTTCTAGTATGAAGTCACAGTTTGTGACTAAAAAATGGCAGATCATACATTGTTGTGTACATCTCTTTACAGTATATTTGCATTGTGATGCCCTGACATAAGCTCTCCCATTTCTTATTTGTGTTGTGATGTAAGTAAATATATGAGATGGAGTTGCTTTAGTTGAAAGACTATGACATACGTTTTCATGAGATGAAATGCAAAATATGCTAGCTATTTCTGATGAATTTAAAATTGCTGATGTTTGATGAACCACAAAAATCTTTGTTACCTACACTAATGCCGACATTTAAGATGGAAAAGAAAGGGAGAAGTGTAATATCACTTATAATCTGTATCCAAGGATGATTAAGATGATTCTTAATGATTCTTACAATGATTCTTAAGATGATTCAACCAGTCATAAATCATCTAACGGTTTACCTTTCTGGTGGCAATATTTCATATCCAGCATATGCCTTCTGGGATGGCCTTTTGGAGGCAGTTTTTCTGGAGGTCACAAGGCAGCATGGTAGTAATAGAAACACCTGAACATCTGAGAGTTGATATCTGTGAGCCATTTATCCAAGAGTCTCATTAGCTGTGCCCTTATGCACAAAGAGATGCACTATGTGAGGCAGACAGGGACATAATCACCTCAGTTTGTAAATTATATGATTTGACATTTTGAGTAGAAAATGTTGGCTAGCTGGGACAGGAGATCACACTAATCTGGGAAGCTAAAGGTTAAATACTTAAAGTGCACATTGCACTCCAGGGTACAGAGTCAATCACATAGGTATGCTGGGACCCTTGGTTAACTTTTTAAATGTTTCTCAGTAGGAAGCTAGCTGTTCTAACTTGTTTTGTGATGGTAATTTCCCAAAGTACCTTACAGCTCTGAGATTTCTCGTCAATGGATTTCCTATCCAACTCAGATTTAACCCTGCTTAATAATTTTGAGATTGCTATGGTTAACCAGGTCACCTTCTGCGATTGGTCTGTCTTGGCTGGCTGGAAATTCTGGGAATTGAATTCCACACATCTTGAAGTCATCAAGGTTGAGAAACACTGGACTATAGAGTGAGCCCCCAAGTGGATGTATTTAAAACAAAAAAATCTGCTTCTGTCAAAAACTATAGGGCCTACCCATCATGTCCTGCCCATTCTAGCTCTCATTGTCTCAAAAACTGTGACCTCCAGTTACCAAAATTTTCTCATCCATGTGGAAAATTTAGAACTTCTATGCAGTCTCCTTCTATGCTTTCAGATGATCATAATTTAGTTCACCCATACATAGGGTGAAAGCAATCTAAACTTTTGAGATTTTCCCTCCTACTGCAATCATTCTTCTCTATTTTTAATAGCTGTAAAGAATGAGAACTGTTTTAAGTTTCACTTATACTGTCCTTGAAGTCTTGTGCATTGGCACCACAAGACAGAAAAAAGGGGCCAGGAAACAACAGAATGATAAATAAATTTGTCTGCAAGCTTCCAACTGATCTTTGTCATGCCATGTTTTTCTGGATTTTTATTGACTGCTTCTTTCCCCAAGGATCTTGTCAGGGAAATAATATATTTTTGAACAATTGGAATATTGTGGGATTATTACATCTGGGGAAGACCATTACAACTACTTCCAGCCAAAAGAGAATGTAAGTATTAACGTCACCTGCTCACATATTATTGTTGAATTGTGTCAGAGAAAGACTTGTTTTATCAAAAGCGTCATTGACAATTGAGTCATTTCCATCATGGTTAAAGATCAAATACTAAATACAGTCATAGTGTAGAGGAAGAGGCAGGAAAAGAACCTATTGATATAGCCTTCTCTGGTTGAAGATATTGGTAATGGTCAAGGTTGCATCTTCAATTAATTTGAACAGTATTTCTCATACAACTTGTGGGATTTGAACAAATTGTGAAAATAAAAAACTGTATATTATATGATGTGCAAAATTGCAATGCTGATACTATTTAAAAGCATGGGAATAACTCTATGATTTTGATCAGGATTCCTCCATCTCAAAAGTTTATGAGACTGCAAACACACATAGTGTTCTTAGAATCTCTGTCTTTCTTTGAAGCTTGATTAGCTCTGAATACATCCTAACTGGAAGTTATAAACTCATTTATAATCACTGAAGCAGAAGTACATTTCAATCTAGGAAATAACATTTAATTGTGGTCAATTTCTTACAAATGTTATTTCAGTCAATTGACAGATTCAATACTAAATTAAGATTCCCAGCCAATATTCTACAGGCCCCCTGTATACTAAAAAAAATTAGCAATCAATCCTGCAAAATATCTGGTTGGTGTGTGTTTGGGCCATAAACATTAATCAGTCATTTGTTTATCACAATTTCTAAGAACATAAGTATTCAAAATGTGTTGCTGAACTTTTTGCAGAAAAAGGCTACTACAATTCATAACCTTAGAATGAAATGTTTTTCATTCAGAAAAAAAATCTCTTTGTGATATGCCTTTCTCAGACATTGGCTATTTCATGGCTGAAAGAATGAATCCCATTATATGAAAGGATAAAGTCGTAATAGTACTTTTCCAGCAGCCTGAGGAAATTGTGTTTTCCCTTATATCCCACCTCAAGATGCTGATGAATGTATTGATGTGCTCTAGAAAATGAGCTTGATGCCATGGCAGCAACATTGTGGTTCAACTGGTTTTCCTGATTTCTTTTGGAAGTGCCCATTCCATTCAATCCTCTTTTGGCTCTAATGGTGGTTAGATCTTTTGTATCTGTACCTTCGCTCTCTGCCCTTCATAGGTGCCCATTTTATCTTGCAGATTGTGGGATTCTCATTATCTGAATCAGATTCCATTTAGGATCTAACACCCTTTCAAAATGATGCTAGAACAAGACAGAGAAGTGAGTTTCGGTAGCCTGAGATGAAACATTAGCAACATCATGGAGATCTGTCCTTGTGGGGGGGCATCCCAGTACTGTGGTTCAGAGGACATGTGGTTGAGCTTTCTATTACCTGTCTTCCACTTCTCTGATATTTATTTAACATAAATCCAGATTACACAGTTTTCTAAGCAGCCTTTGTCCATGGAATGTTTGGTCAAGCATGAAAATTCCACATTTAAAATATCTTGGTACTCCTATAATTCCATTCTAAATACTATCAACCATATGAAATACCTTTGACATGTATATTTTCTTTGTTCCCTTTCTTCCTTCTTTCCTTTTCTAAGTTGGATTTGATAATTTTTTTCCATTCTCCATGTTAGGACTGCATCCTTAATGATTGCAGGCCAGGTTTTATCATTTTTGATAATAAAACTTTATTTTACCTAAGTAAGCTATACTGTGGAACAGCCTGTAATATAAAAATACAAATCAATACCATTTAGAGGAGACTGTGTGTAGATATTCACTATGATTAAATACAGTTCTCTCCAAGATGAGGTCTAGCCAAAGCATCAAAGTTGCATTGCCAGCTTCTTAAAATTCTCATAAACATTGTTTCTAAATGCCCTCTATTTAATTCATTAAAACTCTGTGCAATCTAAGTTTTCATTGCTTATAGTCTACTGCCTTCTAATGGTCAGAAAGAGCCTGACAGATTTTTTTTTTCCAGACTAATACATTTTATTAAAAACATAAGCTTTCTTGAAGCTCAGGTTCATTACAAAAGCATATGCTTTTAATAAAAGGTATTAGAATGAAAAGATGCTATCAGACTTCTTCTGATTTAGACTACCATAAACTAAACCCTCCTTCTATAATAACAATATGACAACTAATCTTTAAGTCATCCACAGTGGATACACAAGGTAAGTTTGGATATTTAACTTATTAACTGTTTACAGTTTAAAAAGATAAGGAAAAGTCAGAATAATGAAAGTCATTGCAAAGAAAGCTAATTTGCTCTAGTCCTCCATAGCAGCACCAGACGTTTGGGGGGGAAAAAGCCAATGGACCAAGGCAGGGCCCCATTCCTTTGCATTTTTAGAAAAAAAGGTTAATGGTGTCCCGTTTATTAAATCAGATAAAATAAAATGATGAAACACCAGATCTTAGAAGAATTAACACTGTAGCAAATGTTCTACCATCAGGACATGCTCTTGTTCCTTGTTCCATAAAATGACCGCCTGAAGAGTTTCTGTGCATTTTTAGAAGTGTGGAAGTGTGACCACAAGATGACATTGATACATATTGCTTGGGGGGAAAGAATTCTGAATCTAAAAAGGCTTGTGAAGCAATAATCTATGGTATGATAATGGGTGATATCAACTCTTCATGTTTTTATTTATTTGATTTGTACATTGCCCACCTGCCAATGACTTTGGGAAGTCCACAAAAACATCATGAAAAACAACAAAACAAAAACAATACAGCAATAAAAGAAGATACAACAGTGACAAAACCAGGCATCAACAAGCATACACTTTCAAAGGGTGCTACACCCATCTTAGCCAATGGCTTAGGTGAAGGTCCAGGTCTTCAAGGCTCTCCAAACACCCAGTAGGGTGGTAGCCACCTGCATCTTAGGAGTTCCCTCATTCGATGGAGGATGCTTTGACACAGAAAAGATAAGCTTCCAGGATCCTGATAGATGGATTTGTTTAATCAAGGGAAGCTGGAACATGCCATCTCTGCGTGATTATGGATGCTGGCAAATGCTATAGGATAAAGGTGACCAGGCTGTATGTCAAGTAGGTCTTTGTAGGTAGCAACCTGCACCTTGCATCACACTTGTGTGGCAATCATTGCAACTTGTGCGTTACATGGACATACCTAAGCATGCCCATCACTGCCCATGCCTTTGGATTCTGAACTAGTTCAGGTTTTCAGATGGTCTTCAAGAGCAGCCCCAATGTACAATGGAGCACATTGCAGTAGTTGTATTGTGAGTTGATGAGGGTGATCTCCTGATCTAGTGAGGGGCACAACTAGTGTACCAGATAAAGTCCTTTTTGCACAATGTTACTCATGGTCAGTGACCAGTTGCTATGAATACAGGAAGACCCTTAGACAGTGCACCACTCTTGAATGGGGAAGTACTATCTAAAGTTAAAGATATTAGTTAAGTTTAAAAATAGAACATTTCCAGATGAGTGTCCCAGACATCCACAGCCACTTTGTTGTGGTAGGATTGAGTCAGAGACAGTTCCTCCCCACCCAAATCTGCATAGCCTTTGATCCTTGACCAGTCCAGGTTCAAAAGATATTAATTAAGTATCATCAGCATGCTAATGATACTGAATCCAAAACTGAATCCACCCTCTCCTATATTAATGTTGAATAAAAGGAGGGAGAGACAAGAATCATATGAGGAGACTTTGAAGAAACATCCTGCCCATCAGCACCATTTGAAATCAGCCCTGGAGAAAGAAAAGAACCATGGTAAATTGTTGCTCCCTGTCTTCATTCCCTAGAACCGGTTCACAAGGATATTGTGGTTGATGGAATCATCAAGTCACCGAGAATTCAAGAAGCACCACTTCCATCCTGACCCCAGCATAAGTCATTCATTAGCCTAACCAAAAGTATTTCAGTACTAAATCTTAGTCTGGAGCCGAACTGAGAGTTCTAGTAGCATTTGAAAATAAGCAAGAGAAGGCAAGAAAAAAATCCCATTATACCTTTTCTTCTCTTCTCCTCCAACTCAGTTCTGGGAAATTCCAATTTTTTAGTTCACCCATTTTGTTAATTACCAAGGAAGTCTCACTTTCTCAAAGTTCCATAAATTGAAGAAAATTAAAGACAGCAATCATTCTGAACAATAGATACCAACTATTAGCATGCTTAATGCTAAAGTTTTAAATGGCTATCACACCATAAAACTGGTCTGTAGATACAACTCCGAGGGAAATCACTGTTGAAATTCGAAAGAATCTATGTTGTTCTCCTACTGATTAGTCATTCTGTATGCAAGCCCCATTCTTGTAGCAACTTAAAATTTGGAAAAAGACACCCTCCCATTTTAATTAAGATCATATATCAGCTATGTATGAACATTTTCAGAAAGCTAACTGCTGACTTAACTGCTCACTGCAATACTTAAGAATTACATGGTATGCGTAGGAGACAAGAAGAAGGAGGAAGAGAAATAAATTGACTATCTTTCAAAAACTAGAAAAATGACTAATCAGCATCTGCTACCAATTTTGAAATGCTAATTTGAGGAAAATTGCCCACTTCTAGTAACAAGAGTACCTGAGTCCTCTTTTATGAAAGGATAGTAATTCCCTAGTTTCTAGTACTGGTACTACCTATTCAGCTTGCTTTTCAAATTCAAACATCTGAGACTGCTCCGGGTGAAAGTGAAATACACTTTTGCCATCTGGTATGTGTGTGTATGTATGTACGTATGCATGCATGCATGCATGCATGCATATTTTCAAGCACATATTAGATAACAGAAATAGATATAAACATAGTTATTAATACATGAAATGGTTACAAATAAAAGGGGGACATGGCACATTGGTGCGCTTATGCACGCCCCTTACAGACCGCTTAGGAATGGGATGAGGTCAGTGGTGGGTTGCTCCCGGTTTGGGCCGGCTCGCACAAATAGGTAGCAGTGATGCTGTGATGTCACCAAACCAGTTCTACACAATCAGGAGCTGGCCCCACCCATGTTCCCGTACTTATCAGTGTCTGCGCGGAGTGCACAAAGCACGCTCACGCACATGCGAAGATTGCTTTTTTTGAGGTTTTTTCATCAAAAAAAGCTTCTGTGCATGCGCGAGAACGCCTGTTCAGTGCACATGCACGCGAAGCGCCTGCGCACTCCGATCACGCATGAAGCACATGCACCCTTAGAACCAATAGTAAAGATAAGTAGAACCCACCCCTGGATGAGGTCAACAGTAGATAGTCTAAGGTTAAAGTATTGGGGGTTTGGGGAAGAAACCACAGAGTCAGGTAGTATGTTCCAGGCATTGAGCACTCTGTTGCTGAAGTTGTATTTCCTGCAATCGAGTTCGGTGAGGTTTACCTTAAGTTTGTATCTATTGTGTGCTCTTGTATTTTTGTGATTGAAGTTAAACGAGTCATTGACAGGACATTGTAGTGAATAATTTTATGTACTACGCTTAGGTCGGACTGAAGGCGGCATAGTTCTAAATTTTCTAAACCCAAAATTTCAAGTCTGATGTCATAAGGTATTCTGTTGCGAGTGGAGGAGTGGAGCACACTTCTTGTGAAATTTCTCTGGACTCTCAATTATATTGATGTCCGATATGCAGTGTGGGTTCCAGACAGATGAGCTGTATTTGAGAATTGGTCTAGCAAATGTTTTGTGTGCCCTAGTTAGCAGTACAGTATTACCAGAGAAGAAGCTACGCAAGATTAGGTTAACAATTCCTAATACCTTTTTGGCAATGTTGTTACAATGGGCTCTGGCACTTAGATTGTTAGAGATGAGTACTCCAAGGTCTTTGACAGAGTGAGAGTCGTCTACAAGGCCGTGTCCATTCAACTTGTATTTTATGTTCTTATTTTTTTTGCCAATATGTAAGACAGAGGCCAATGTCTCCTTCTTTGCCTGTTGTCTCCTTTCTATTCTTGTTCATTGCAAATCCAGATCCAGGTCAGCTAATATGAGAATATGCAACTGTGTATGCCAAAGTCAATGGCATGTTTCTGGGTTTTTTCCTCTGCTAAATTCAAAAAATTGGGGGACAAACTGGGGGAAATTGATTTATTTATTTATTGATTGATTGATTGATCAATTGATCGATCGATCGATTGATGGTTTTATGCAATTTGGATGGCCACCCAAGTTGCAAATAGCAGCTTTAAGGAAACATTGAAAGCATAAGCAATGAATCTAAAAACTGTAAAAACAAAACTACAGCAACACAAACACAATATATTCAGCAACCCAAACCATTTGCCCAACATCCTGGTCCAATACCCTGGAGAAGAAAGTTTTACAGACTTAGGGAAGGACAGGTCTAACGTCCAGGGATTGATTGATTGATTATTTTTATAAATAACTCAAAACAGCAAACATACTAATACTCCTTCTTCCTCCAATTTTCCCCACAACAACTTGGTAAGTAGGTTGGGTTAAGAAAGAGTGACTGGCCCAGGGTTACCCAGCCAGCCTTCTTGTCTGTGATGCAGAGGTGGGTTTCAGCAGGTTCTGATCAGTTCTGGAGAAACAGTAGTGGAAATTTTGAGTAGTTCGGATAACTGGTAGTAAAAATTCTGACTGGCCCACTCCCATCTATTCTCTGCCTCCCAAGTCCCAGCTGATCAGGAGAAAATGGGGATTTTGCAGTAACCTTCCCTTGGACTGGGGTGGGAATGGAGATTTTACAGTATCCTTCCCCTGCCACACCCACCAAGCCACACCCACCAAACCACGCCCACCAAGCTACTCCCACAGAACCCGTAGTAAAAAATGTTGAAACCCACCACTGTGTGATGGGACACTATTCCAAGGGATAGGTGCTACAACAAAGAAGATATGCTTCCTTACACCCCTTTAGATGACATTGTTTCATAGAGACAACCCACAGCATAACTATTCTGTTGGATGTCATGGGACAAGCAGGCACAATCAGCCAAATGATAGATGGTTGATGTGACACATGAGAACAGAACAGATTTTTCAAATAGAGTGTACTCTTTCTTGCATTTGTCTTAAAATAGCATGTCAGCATTATAAACGCTAGCATATTACAGAGAATCAGAGGGGAAAGGCACTAGAGATTTCTTTGAGGATTTGTGGCAAAGTTTACAGCACTCAATCTTTCACTTCTTAAGAATCATCATTTTGCAGTATTGTCCTGATATTTCAAATTGGGCTGTTGTTGATTTAGCTTACCTAATAAACTCATGGCAGACAGAGCACTGCTACTGTAATAAATTCTGAAGTAGAGGAGTTCATTATAACAAACCTTATAAAACATCAGTTGTTCTGATCCATTACACACATATATTATTATTTCTGCCTAAGTTTGGGGAAGATGTCTAGAAAAAGGCAGGGTAGGACATTACTTTGATCTGATTTCATGAGGAACAATGACAAATCACAGAATTATGCTCTTTTGTGTCCTTTCTCCATTATGTCACTGGAGTTTAAATTTAACATTTATTTGTATTTTTCTCACTTAGTCATTCATCTGGTTTTTGTTCAATTCATAATACCAGATCAATAGATCAAACCAATTCAATTCAAATTGTAATGTAAATGTTCATTTACATTCTCAACACACACATACACACAGAGAGAGAGAGAGAGAGAGAGTATAGTGGTGGCTCAGGTATAACAGACTTTGTTAAATAGTCCAGAGAGCAAAAGTCATAGTGGTAATAAGATAGAAAAGGACTCTCAACTAGCTATTCAACTACAAATTTCCCCAGTAGCTATGAAACAAAATTTCTGATCAGAACAAGAATCAAATTCTGTGCCTTGAACAACAAATTAGAAAAACGAAAAAGCAAAGCAACTAAGAAATTGCCATCTTCTTACCACACCTTTTCTTGCTTTTCTCAGGAGAAAAATCAGTGTGATCAACAAACTTTAAGTCCTCTACAGTATAATGAGCAAATTATTATAGTAATCATAAATACCAAGTTATGAGGAGGAGGTTTGCATAAAATTATTAGCCTAATTAAAACCAATTCTCTATTCTCATGATTAGAAAAATCAGTCAACTGTGGAGGTTTTAAAAAAATTATGCCAATGCAAATTGCAAATTGCAAATGCTGCTTCTTCTTCTTCTTCTTCTTCTTCTTCTTCTTCTTCTTCTTCTTCTTCTTCTTCTTCTTCTTCTTCTTCACCTTCTCCTCCTCCTCCTCCTCCTCCTCCTCCTTCTTCTTCTTTTAATCTGGTTAATGGATTGTAATTATAAACTAAAAATCCAAAAAAAGATGAATTCAGAAGATTGGCTCCAAGACTTCCTTTGGAAGGGTGCCAGTTAAATAGAAATTGTCATTATGTGAAATATTTTAGAATATGAATGCCAAAAAGAAAAACAGGACACTCTTGAGATACAGCTGACTCATAAGATAATAAATACACTGAAGGGGTAAGGTTTGGTATTAGTTTCATGTTTTATATTTTTAACATTTTAGGTCCATCTACAAGATATTCACTATTTTAAAATATACAAAAATGCTCATCTAACAATACAATGTTGAGAGAGAGAGAGAATAGCCTGCAATAAGTCAACTTTCTCAACAAATACAGCTATAAAATTCAGCATATTTAAAAGATTCAAGATAAACAATTTGGGGAGAAAATAGGATTCAAATAAACAGTAAACAAATTATGTGAAAGAAATACAACAAACAAAAACAACCATATAAAACAGGCACTTGAATCATTATGAAAGCCCCAGTATTGCAGAACACGGGCTATAGGTTCAATGACTTCCTCACTGAGCTATAGATTCAGTGACTCCCTCACATTCTTAGCTTCCATAGAGACTGTTTCTATTTGCTCCCAGAACAGCTGTTGGGAAAGCATTAAAGTGTATTCTCCATAGTTTGAGAACTTACACTGTTGCAATTTTTGCAAGGATGATTCCCCACCACTACCATATTTACTCATAATTATCTGCCATAATCAAATAACTCAGATCTTCCCAAAGAAACAGTAACTTTAGCCAGTGAATACTCATGTAATTCTGTACAATAATCTCCACTTTAGTCAAACCATCTCCCTTCTTACTAGTGCATTAGGTACACCGGGGCCCACTTTAAACACATTCTTTAGGTATTTAATCAGGGGCAAAAAAGCTGTATAGTCTCAAATGAACTCCAAACAAAAGTTATATCAAGTCTTCACCAAATAGAAGTTTAAGTCTGCTGGAATATGCTGTGGAAGAATTTACAAAGAATTTTAAAAACTAAGGATCTTCTAAAACCATATTTTAAAATTGGGATTAATGGACAATTAGAAAAAGCCATGGAATATTATTCTTATATACTATATCTGCAGTGACACAACAAAATGCAAAAATAAAAATGAGAAAACTCTGTAATACCCACAATGGAGATTGATTGGTGAAGAAGATAGAACTAGCAGAGATAACAAAATTAATTTATTTGCTTAGAAAAAGATCAATTACTACATTTATTAGTGACTGGAAATCCTTTGTGGACTTTTTATTTATTTATCATATTTATATAACTCTTTGCTGAATTCATGGTTTGCAATTTTGATGATTAGGGTAGTTTATAGTAAAATAAATGTATTTTTAATTGCTGTTAAGAAAGACTATTGTCATTTCTTTATCATTCTTTCTTTTATCATTCTCCTTTTCTATTGCTTTTGCTTTATTGCTGTGACTTTTCTCTATTTCTATTATCTTTAACTTAAAACTTGTATTGTTTTTACACAGTGGAAAAACTTCTTTTATATTGGAAAAATGGAATGGCTATATGGATGTTTGCTTTTGTATTACATAATTTGGGTGATGTCCCAAGCTTGACAGAACTATGAAAAACTACACCCAAATACTTAAAGGTTTTTACTTGCTCTATTGTCAAACTATTTAACTCCCAAGCATGCCCCCTTTTTTTTTTTTGCAAAAGTTAGGAAATTTGTTATAGTATAATTGACCTTGTGTGTTTCATCAGAAGATATTTGACTAGACTCATTTGCAGTTCAACGGCTAATACATTCAAATAAATTTAAAAAATTCCTCAGAGCTTACTTAAATGTAGTGCAATAGGACTACTGTATCATTTTGCAAACAGTAAGATTGTGATATGTTTATTGGCCAATTAGTGGTCTGCATTATTTTACTTGATCACATGAGATTATAGAACAAAGGAACCAAGATGTATCCCTGTCTTATTCTTCATCAAGTTGGAATGTCCTTAGTATAGTAGATTTACATACTACTGTGAATAGTTATTGTAGGATTTTTATGGAATTCCTACATTAACAGATCTATCATAGGGTTTCTAAATTTTGTTCTGGAGGCAAGATTGAATGTGGAGCTAAACTCTAGGCCTGAATTAGAATATATCATGCAGAAGCTGTCGTAGATAAATATATTTTCAGCTACCTGTTATAAAATAAAACAAGGGCAAAAACTGAGTGTCCAGCTCTGAAACCTACTAGCTCAACTACTAGAACATGTTTATCTAATAAAACAATTGATTATATAAATGCTTAATGTTAACTTTTCATATTACACTAAAATGACTGGTGAGTTTGCACAGCATTTAACAGAAATAGATTACTCTTTTTCTACATAGGTACTGTACTATAATAGCTAAACCTTAATCCTTTGGTATTGAAAAAGTGCCATCAGTATAACTAAAAAGAAATCTAAAACAGGGATATATCATTCCAGATTGCTTTTTAAAACTTCAGCAGTAATAAAACCATTACCTGGACTATTAAGCACCATTGAACTAATTGGTACTTACTTTCAAGTACACATGTATAAAGGATGCTGCTGCCAATCACTTATTCCCCAGACTCCTATTGATCATTTTTTATTATAGAGATACAGTCAAGTTTTTCTACAATTTATAGTAGCATAAAGCCAAGATGGTCTTCTCATATGACAACCGTAACCTAGGGGAGACTTCCCAAAGAAATCAAGGGGAAACTCAAGTTACCTCAAAGAAATGGCTCAGGTAGAAGCCATTTCCCTCCTCCAAAGAAGGAGATGACACAGGGTTAGGCAAGATACTTCCCAAATTTGCAACACTCTATTCCCATTCTCAAAGACAATAGGCACTTTTGCGGCCCAAGGGAGTGGCTTGGGCCAGCTAGTAAGGCCTGAATTTCCAAACTCACTTCAAAGAAATGTTCATCAAATGGGGAAACTTTAAAATATGTGGACTTCAACTCCCAGAATTCCCCAGTCAGCATGCTGGGAGTTGAAGTTCACACATCCTGGCTGCTGGCCGCAAGTTTGACAGCCCTGTTCTAAAGAGATAAAAATATTAGGAGAAATATTTTTTTTATTAAAAATCATGAGCTACCAGATTCTTCCTAATTCGACTACTGCAATGTCTGAGGAAGCAAAAACATGAATAAGTACCATATTCCTTCCTGTTTTAACTGCATCCATCCATACTAGGTAGTTGTGCATTCTATTACTAATCTTAAATTATCATCAAGCAGCTTTGGGATACATTACAATAAAGCATGTTAGGATTTTTGTGACTCATTTTACCATGTGCTGGATCTGCAAGGCAGTAATATCTATTTTGACTGGGATTGATTTGGATGGGGAGAATGTCGTCTTCCAGATGTCCAAACAGCCCTGGTAAATGATGAGGGATTCACAACTGTTTAGGAACTCTTGAAAGCTCTTCTTTCCATGTAATCTGCATAGCCAACGATATTCATGGAGCCAACATCCTTGATAAAACAACAAATTGCAGCAGGAATCAACAAATGAAAATTCAGCTAGAATCATGCATGGATTAAAATGACATGTCTGAGATTTTTATATGGTGATGCTAGCTAAACTGTTTCACAAAAGAATTACCCATTTAGATCATCCTTAAATAACTGGATTTAATCCATCATAGAAGATAGGGATGGGTTTTTTTCTATCTCCTCAGTAATGTAAGAAAAGAAAAAAAGAAAAAGGTTTTATCTTATTGATTTTCCATTTTATATACGCCAGTCCCCATGGTGTGCTTTTCTCCTAAACTAGAGTGCCCTCCAGTGGTAAGAAGGAAATCTAGATTTCAGATAGGACTTTATTAACCAACTCTCTATCAGTCCAGAAAATATTGGTTTTAGCAATTATCATTTCCATGATGCTTGAGTTCAGCCACTTACTAAAAATAATGCAGAGCAAGCAGACTCTGGTTCATGAAAATATTGTGTCAGGAAGATATTTGCTAATGTCATTCCAGAAGATGATAGCTATTCAGGAGAGCATTTGGTAAGATATTTTACCATCATTGCAACAATTGTTATGATTGTTGGTGTGCCAATATTTTACAATATTTAGCAATTATGTTTATTTATTTTTACTTATTGTAATTAATTTGTTTACTGTCCATGTTTTGATTATTTGTATTACAATTGCTTTAGTGCTCAGCTGGAAACTGCCATGATCCTTGGATACAATTGGCAGTATAAGTATATAATTAATTAATACAATTAATTAATTTGCATATGGTTGCTTGTCACCTTTGCTTTGAGAATTGGAGAGGCTGGTTTCTCATCATAGCCATTCCTTTCAGCAACCTTCTGAAAGCTTCATAAAGCAGTTTCCCCTTGGTGAGATTGTTACAGAAGAAGTTAGTCTCCATTGGAAATACAAACTGAATAGATTGTATTATGGTAGGAGGAGCATTGCTCACACACTTTGGCCCAGTTTATATTCTTGTCCCAAATCTATGCAGCTGTACTTATATATGTTAGGCACAAGTAACTAGAATCACTGGATGAAAGCCTCAGGCTGAAACTTTATTGTTTATCACCTGCATTATAAGACCAGATTGCTTGCATTCCCCTGAGAATGACTAGATAAGGCTTCATGGAACTTGGGGGAGCTCATGTTTATGTTATTTACAGCAATACAGCCAGGACTTTATGCTCTGCCCTAACTTGTCCCCTCCCTCCAGTCTACCTGGCAATTCCTCCACATCTGTTGGCCACTGGACCCTCCTGGAAAGAGAGAGGCATAAAAACTGCTTCGGTTATTGTGCATAACAAAAGGCTGTCCTGAACTCATGTCTGCTAATATATATTTGCGGGTTGTCCTTTGGATCTGACTCCTGATAAATAACAATGACAATTTGGTTCAACACATCGTCGGAAAACATGGATTGCTTAATTAGGGATTTCTGGATGAATTACAATTGGAGAGGTTTGAACACCACATTATACCATATAATGTGTCATATGGTTCATAAAATAGTGCCTAGGTTCACACTTACTCAGTCACAAAGAAGCAATCCATATTATGATTTAGTGTAGTTCTCAAACTCAGGTCCATGGGAGAACTAATTTGTTAGTGCAAAGGTTAGCACAAATAAACTTTCCCTTATCTTAGCACTAAGGTCTTCTCTATTCTATTCTATTGTGAATTTTTTTCACCATTTTGTATTGGCCATATCTGATAACCAAAGCACCACGTTTTGGTTTCATTGTTGTTGAAGTCCTACAAAACTCGTGAACCTTACACATCACCCAAGTCTCTCTGTGAACCAGCAATCTCTAAATCTGACAAGTAAATAATTAAAATCTAATCATTTGAACCCTGGCAGGATTTATCTTCTCAGAAGAGGCAACTATGCTTTTAAAATACCATGCTTTATTGGGTGTCATTCAGGGATGCTATTCAGCAGGTTCTGAAGAACCAGTAACGGAAATTTTGCAGTATCCTTCCCCTGGAGTGGGGTAGGAATGGAGATTTTGCAGTATCCTTTCCCTGCCATGCCCATCAAGCCACACCCACAGAACCGGTAGTAAAAAAAAAATTGAATTCCACCACTGGTGTAATCCTCATAAGAGGGTATAATTTCTGCAAGTGTTACCGTATATTCCGGCGTATAAGACGACTTTTTAACCCATTAAAATCTTCAGATAAGTGGGGGGTCGTCTTATAC
>JANHFM010010740.1:0-12449 GCA_032468115.1 Grayia smithii | reverse complement strand
CAGATTGTTGGGGGCAATAAGCTGACTTTGTAAAAATGCTGCTTGGAAGCAGGCATACACAAGGAATGAAGGAATTTTCTGAGCACTTGAGTTGTGCTCGAAAACTGTAAGCCTCCCTGAGTCTCCGGAGAAGGGCGGGATATAAATAGAAAAAAAAATAAGACAGCACATTGTTCAGTAAAGAAGCAAAGTTTATTTTGGTAGTGCTCCTTGACACTAGTCCCAAAACAATAGTTGGCCTCTCTGCACCCAGAATTTATCACTCTCATTTAACTAAGGGTAGTGCTTGAACATATATACCCACAAAAATTTAAGCAAACTGCTTTTCCTTGACCAGAACTAATTAAAAAAAGATGGAGATTCCCACAAGTCATATTCGGTTCCCAGGGACCAGAGTAATCTAGATAGTGTTTTTCACAATACATCACATGCACAGAAACAAGGATTGTTTTGATAAACTTCTACAACATATTGGTGTTCCACTTTTGCTTGAATTTTCAGAACTGCATTCAACACTTTAATGAAAACAGCATTAGATACATGGATGCAATTACCTACTTTCCTAACTTCTTCTTTACTGAATTGTTTTCATTTAGTAAAAACTATGAAACAAGTATTTGGTCCAGAATGAAGATCGACACTTTCTAATATTCCTACTGTGATTCTAATAATTTCCTAGAAAATAGCGTCCTGTTTTAAAGCTTGCATTCTGATGCTATTAATGTGCTCAGTCATCAAAAATCGCTACAGGCGACAATATCTCCAAACATCTTTTTTACACTGCGAGCTATTTAAGTTTTATAGTAATTTATTTGGCCACTTACCAGCAAACATGACAGCTGCTTCTGCAATTTTGTTGATATTTTTTTCCCTCACTATTACACATCCTTTTCATTTCTCTGGGAATGATTTCTCTGAATTTCATCCGGTCACAATCAGAACTTGCTTTTCTTGGCTTTCTTCACATCTTGTTTACAGTGCCAGTACATTTTACTGGACAGCAGCAAACATTCTGCCAAATATTTAAAGGCCTTCCCCATTGATATAAGGGCTTCTTTCTGGAGAATCTTAAAGCTGCCTTCTTGACTTTCCCTTGCCAATTGCCTGAGATACTGGGATTTCCTAATTGTTTGAGCTCCATCACATTTCGTTTGTCATCGTAACAGATAACTTATTTCTTTGCAAAGCTTCTTATTCTTTCTTTCCAACATTAAATCACAAGTGTTTTCTTGCCAAAAAAAGAAAAAATATCTGCTTGGAGACGCATCTTTTCAGTCTTTCCTTCTTTTAGAAAGCAAGCATGTGAACAGAAAAAGGGTGTTAACCCTTTTTTTCAGTTTTCCACATAGAGATCTTAATTCTGATCCTTACCTTTTATTTTAGACATTTCAGTACAAATGCTTGGTTGGTAAATATTAAGCAATACTGAAAACATTTTGAGTGATTGTTTCAGAACTCAAGACAAAATGCAATCAATAGAAAGTTCTCAATCCAGAGCTACAAATCTAAACAAATCAGATTTGCCTATGATAGTTTAAAGAATGTGGAGACTGCTATGTAAACAAGTGTGTATTCATGAAAATTAATTTAGTTGATGGAAAGAACAGAAGCACTAGAAATAAGACTTACTAGGTTAACCTAAATCAGTACTTCCATTTAATTGGTAGATTACTGCCCATCAAATATATTCATATTTACAAAACACAAGTAAATGATGTTCATATATAATATTAATAACATAAAATATTTAACTATCTCCTGGCTTGATAGATTATATCATGGATATCATATCATGGATAATCAGGGACACTATTTGCCCTTGTAATTCTCATCAAAAATAGAGGAAGGGAGGGAGAGAGAGAGAGAGAGAGAGAGAGATCTAATCATTTTAGTAGCTCATAACACTGATTCCATTCTAGAAATATATATTTTTGTAGGGATCTATGGATTATTTATTATTTTCTCAGTCATTATATTAATGCTATTGTCTTCCAGAAGACATTGCCTTTCAGAAAATCACAATTTTGAGTGCCCATCATCTTAATCAACAGAGGTTTGTGCATGCCCTTTTTCTTTCTCTCTGTAAGATACATCAATAATGCATTCCATGGAAAAAATGTTTGTAATATAACTTTAAATACATTTGGAACATATGTTCTATTAATTTCTACAGATATAATTCAAGGTAAATTGTGCTTAGAAATAAAGAGTCTAAAGAGATATATTAGCATTTTCACACCTGATGCTTCAAGAAATAGGTCTGCCTCTAAAGAAAGGTCTTGCAGACCTGTAAAGAAAGGTCTTGCAACAACTACAGGTTTCAAAGGATTCCAGGGATTTGAAATAAATGAACCATGCAGACGATTCCCTTAATTTTTGGACTGTACAAATGCTTCATGGCAAATTTGCTTGTTTACTTTGCTTGTTCAACTCTAGTCCAGCAAGGTTCTTTAGATGTTCTTATTTGAAAACCCATCCAAAACAAATTTCAAAAGAATCCTGCTGAGTAAGGCTGACACAAGCTTTATGATTGCACTAAGCCCCTCAAATTCTATTCCCATATTAACTTCCTCTTTCGCCCATGCATTCTTCAGAATGAGGGTATGATAGTCAGGATATGTATTCTCTGTCACCATTTCACTCGGATCTTATGAAATGGATTCTTGGAAGAACAAAAAGAAAGAAGAAAATTCATGCAGCATGATAGAGATGCTTGCTTCAACACGGCCAATCAAAATATGAGTGCTTGCTTTTTTTATATTGGTTTAACACAATAGATGCACACTGAAGTGGACTCCAGGTAGTCCAAGTCACTGGTTAAACTGGCACATGGAATAAACCCATAATAGCACAGAAGTCCTTCCATGCTGTCAATATCTGCACCAATTGGAAGCAATAGCAGGATGCCGCTGAACACTAAGGCTTCATAGACCTATCACGTCTTCTATTAACAGGAACATTTAAATGGCAAAAATCCAAGAAATTACAGCCACAATATGCAACTTGGCAAAGAAGAGGAAAAAAAAAAACTTGGCTTGGAGTATTTAACTGATCTTTTTTTTTTTTTCCCAGTTTATGTTACCCCTAAGATGTAGGTGGTTTTTCTGAACCTCCTGTTGCAGAAAGAATTAAACTTAATTAAATAGTAGTCCTTGCTAATATATTTTATGGTATGCTAACGCAGGGATGCAAACTCAATTTCATTGAAGGTTGTGTTTGACTTCGGGGGCCATGGTGGGCATGGCCAGCATGATGTCACTCATGTCAGAAGGTGCCTGTGGTGGCCCAAGTGCTCTGCCAGTAAAAACGGGCTCCTGAGCTCTGCTTCTGGCTGTGGCGACCTCCTGCAACCCTCTGCCAGTGAAAACAGAGCTTGGGAGCGGAGAGGTGCATGTGGCTCTTGTGAGCTCCGTTTTCACTGCCAGAGGCACTATGCGTGGAAGGCTGTGCGCATGTGTGGACACACGGGAGCTCACATTTGCAAACCAGTAGGGAAGGTAAGTGAATACCACCCCTTACAAGAACCAAAGTGGTGCAGTGGTTAGAGTGCAGTACTGCAGGCTACTTCAGCTCACCAGCTCAAGGTTGACTCGGCCTTCCATCTTTCCAAGGTGGGCAAAATGAGGACCCAGATTGTTGGGGGCAATATGCTAACTCTGTAAACCGCTTAGAGGGAGCTGTAAAAGCACTATGAAGCGGTCTATAAGTCTAAGTGCTATTGCTATTGCTAAGATATTGATATGCCATTGAAAAATAAAACTAAACTACAATATATGGGGTTTTTTTTTCAGTTTTTCTTTTCCACACAACCTGGGTACACTATAAACGAAAAATCCTTTTCTTCCTTCAATAGTCGTTACAATAACTAAAATGCAAATTCATACAAGTTCAAGTTCTAATACAAGAAAGGCTCCTTAGCTGTTTACTTAGCTGAGAATAGAATTTTTTTTTCAATTTAATGAACTGAAGTGCAAAACAAAAAAGAATGAACAACAATTCATTCTGCTTCTGTGTCCTGAATTCTCAACCGTGCTGTTTTAAGGTGGATCGACAACCTACAAGTCATACACATATTTGCACTGACATTAGAAAGAGGGAAAACAAGCTAGGAATAGAATAGAGTGCTGTTTTTCTTTTAGATAAAGAGAGATGCTTCTCTTGTAAGTGTGGAATTCAAGTTTCTGTTGAAAACCAACATGTAAGCAACAGTAAGAATGACTGAGAATTGCATATAACACATGTCTATAAAGCATGCTGTAAAGAAATTGGCCATTAAAAATAACGATTTGTTTGGCATGAAGCAAATAGGGTGTAAGGGGGAAGGTTATCAAGCATGTACTATCCTTTTAATGTGTCCTCTTCTTTATTTTACTCATTTATATAGGCCTGTCCATTGTAGATTGTGACTAATTCCTACAACTATTAGACTTTTCTTGGGAGCAGCACTGCTATATTTAAAAGTTTCAAATGCCAATATTAGATTGTGAACAAAATAATAAAAATAGGCATCTGTGATGTAATGTACACTCAGGAGGCACACCTTCAATTTTATTGTCATCATGCTGAGGAATGTTGATTAATAAAGACAAACAATACAGATTCCCAGGTTTTCAGGTGGTGGTGTTTTTAAAGGAATGGCAGACAGCAGAATATGAAATCCAAATGTTAGATAAAAGCTGAATTTTACAAAACGCTATGTATAACATTGTTCTTGATCATACATATTCCCCAGCCTCTCCCTATGTTAAAGTTACCACCTAAATGATTATTGTGGCATCTTAAAGGAATAAAAAATGCAGTTGAAGCTATTGTGGGCTAGACTGAATTATTTGAATTGACATGTACCATGTTTCACTCCATAATAAGTGTATTTGCCTTTAAGGTGCCACAAGAGTGCTTGTTGTTTTTATAAACATGTGATAACAGAGTTATATTATCTGAAACGGCTGCTTGGATCATTTTCCTACTAAGATATGCAAACATTTATTTCTGCTATTGCAGAGATTTATACGGATACACGTGCTAATATGATCCTGCCATGGCGGAGAACATTCTGAAATTCTGCTGATTCAACAGTTTTCTTTCAAATCACTGCTCAGCCCGTGATATACATTTCTCGGTATTTGAATGCTGATTCAAATATTGTTTTGTTTTCCTTTATCTGATACAATAAGGTTTTGCTGGCAGTCTCCAACGTCAGCTATTTTATACACAATGCATAATGAACAGCATAGCTTTTAATCCCATCAGAGCTATTCAGTGCTTTCTAGGGCGGTTCTTTGCAGCTGTCACCTATATCAGATTTTCATTCATATAACAATGAAGGCAGCCAGAAGCATAGATCTTCAAATTGTTCCAAGCAATTAGAAAGCCATGTAAAGTTTTTAAGGTCACTGGGCTAAATGCATTGAAAAGCTCTAGCAGTGTCACTCTTTCATTAAAAGAAATTATGCTTAAACAAGCTTTGAAAAGTCATTAGTTTTGTTTGTACTCTCTAAAGCATTCTATCAGCTTTGGTCACCATTCCCACCCACATACCCTATATTCTCTCACCCATATATCCAGAAAACTACTACAGATATTGGTAAAAATGGGAAATTGTGAAGGCTAGGAAAATAACATAGAAACCTATACCTGCATGTTTTCTAACTATAGTTTCCATGATTAAATTTGATGGGTTTATTCCTCAATAGACACCCAGTCCGATGTTAGTGTAATTAGAATTTGTTATGTAACAAATATACTTAACAAATATAACTTAAACAAAAGCTGGCATTAAACAAAGACAGTACTAAAGTAATATCCAAATATTCATATGCCTTTTTGTTGCAAAACGTATGCAGATTTATTTCTAGAACCAGGACGACACTTTTTTCTCATAAGTATACCTACATACACACACATACTTGCTGAAAAGAGCAAACTCAGTGAGTATCTTTCTATAAATTTTCCAAACTTAATTCAGACCAGCATTTTCCATGAAGACAGAGGTCTAAACTGAAACATCAATATAAACCCGGAAGCTACAATAACTTGAAAGCAAAAAAGAGAGAAACTGTACTCATTGTGAACCATTTCTTCCACTTAACAATTCCTTTATTTTACTCCCAAGATCTCAAGGCTAGAAGAATGTTTTCTTTACAACTATTGTTAACTGTCTATTGCAGCATTCTGCTCTCTCTCTCACACAATTCATATCAACCAAACCTAATGAGAACATACTCTGTCCTCAGCAGTAAGGCACTTTCATACTTCACAGCCTGTGGTTTTGCTCTCATTGAAACTTACTACCTATTCAAGAAAGGCAGAAAAAGACACCACATGGTTTCATTCAACTTCTTTAGTTGAAATGCTGGTTTTTTTTCAACAGGGATGGCTTAGATTAGAAGTCTATTCACCAAACTGAGTTCCGGTATCGGAACTGAGTACATAAGTAGACCAAATATTTTAGGGTCAACTGCCATTGAGAAACAGAAGGAAATCTAAGGAAATGCACAAGACACGTTAAAAAAAAATCAATTACTCATGTGGACTGTTAATTGCAGATGAAACACAAGAGTCATGTTACACTATTATTTTGACCATTGTGTTTTAGAATAGAATTTATATGCCTATTACAATTGGCTGTAAAATCCACATCATAGAAATCAACAACTGCTAGTAGTTTAATACAGTAAAACATTTTCCAGCTGTACACATACATGCAATAACTATTCTGACATTTAGTTATATAGTATTGACCAAAACAATTAATTTTATCAATGTTTTACCACCCTCAATTTGAAATAGGTTTAATATTATTTTAAGGGAGTTACAGACTGTTTACATGCCAGTCTTTCTGATTCTTCTACTTGCAAAAATAGATTTTTTAAATGTCACTTCCTTCTTACTTTATAAATAACAGAGGGGGGGGGGAATCATCCAGATGTTGTTTGGAGTGGAATACATGCAAACCATGTTATAAAGTAAAACACGAAATAATGTAATTCTGTAAAACTTTCTCATATATACATACAAATCCATTTTAAAACTGGGTTTTAACTTATCTGCTTACATAAATCAATTGTCTCACATCTACACAGGCAAAGGAAGTTACAGTTTGTAAACAGATTACCTTCCATCTTGCCTGTTAAATTCCACAAAGTCCGTTGGAGGAGAACATTAAACATAGCAGACAAAATCACATTCACGTGAAGCTCCAAAGGAAAAACTGGTACTTACAGAACTCTAAAGTACAATGTTCCAGTTTCTTTTACATGTTACAGCAAATCAAACAAAGATCTCAGCTCTCAGCCACTGCTTCCCCTTCCCTGATCAACCAGGCAGAACAGGCCCTTATGGATTGTCTATGCAGCTGGGAGATAATGGAACCATATTCTCAGCTGGGACTGGAGAAGCCTAACTGCTCGCTTCTGAGTCCTGTGTGTCTCAGCACACAACAGCATTAATCAGGAAATACAGTGCTCTGCTGCTTTATGCCCTCCCCTCCCCCAAGGACCTGAACAATTAGCAGATGAATCAAAAATGCACATGTTTGAAGACCCTGCGCACATACGGACATATACTGTAATCTCTGTCAAGGGATAGTCAAATAGAGACTCATTCAATGATCAAGAATTTAAAAGACTGATCGTTAATTAAAACCAAACATATTGCAAAGAGATAGAGAGATAGAGGGTTTGTGTGGCACAGCTCATGAATTTCAGTAATACTGTAATCTTGCTATGGACATATAATAGTTGATTACATAAATCTCTGAAATTAAACTGAATACTGTCTTTACTATCTATATACATGCCTTTTCTCTTGCCTGATTTAACTACTGCAGGGAACTCTCCATGGTATTTTGCACTGAAATGGGCATGATGTAATCTTCCTATTTTCTGAATTGAGAATGGATGGAGTCTTGGTGATGAGTAGTAAGAATTTAGTAAGAAAAAAATATTTTACTGTATAAAGGGAAGTTATTAGAACGTTCATTCTAATAATGCCATATTGTTTGTCTATTTTTTTCTGACACTGCATTCCTCAGAAAAAGAGTTAGTGTATAATAAACCACCACCACTATCATCACCATCATCATCTTTCACTCTTAGGATTAGGACAAATAATAAATGTTAAAAGTTGAAGCATTATATTAAAATAAAAAACCAATAATAAATTATAAAAATGCAGTAAAACACTAATAAAGTATTTAAATAAAATATCTGAATTTTTAGTTAACAGACTTAATGCTGAATTTGGAAGAGGTTACCATCTAACATGTATTTCTGGTTAGATTAAGTTTCCAGCTCAATTTATTTTTCAGATATCAATTAAAGATAGTAAAGAAAAATTGGATAGCTGTTGAAAGGGCGCCATGATAGCTGCACATGGAACATATTTATCTGGTAATCAATAAAAATAATAAGGACCCTTATATAACTGGAGTAAAATGAAAGTCTTACCATAATTCTTCAATTGTTGTGAAAAAAAACCTAAAATGCCTTGACATTATTATTTGCATTCTTTAGCTGTTTAAAAGTTCTATTTTGCAAGTATTCTTTATGAGTAACATAACATTAATTAAACAAATATTTGAATAAACCATGAGCTGATTGTCATTGTAGAAGGTACACAACTGGAAAATGAGCAAGAATGTTGGATTCAAATTGCAAAGTTAATGATGTTGACTTTGGCATAAATTGTTAGATAGAAAAACCAAGTGAATCAAATGAATTAAATTTTATTTTAGTTTCTCGGTGTGTGGCGTCTATACCCTTATATAGAGTTATATATCTGAGGTATCAAACTCAAGGTCCATGATATGGTCGGATCCAGCCCGGAAAATGTAAGGGGCTAGCCCGCATCACTTCTTCCTAGTCTACCCGTATTGCTTCATCCCAATCTACCCGCATCACTTTGTCCTGGTCTACCCAATTCAAAGAAGAAACATCGGGCCAGCTTGGCTTTGTCCCAATCTACCCAATGCGAAATGGAAACATTGGGCCAACGTGGCTTTGGCCTGGTCTACCCAATGCAAAGAGGAAACATGCCAGCAGTTTGGGGAGTGGCGTCAAGCTGGCCATGCCCATTCAGTAGGCCATGCCAAGTGTGGCATCAAGCTGGCCATGCCCATCTAGTTGGCCACACCCACCCAGTCGACTATGTCCACCCAGCCCCCAAGGTCAACCACAGCTCTGATGAGGCCCTCAATGTAATTGAGTTTGACACCCTATTATAGACTAAGTTAATAAAATGATTAATAGTGTAATTAAATGATGACAAAATAAATTAGCAAAATCTGGTCAAGCTGCAGTATTTGATATGGTATATCCTTTACAAGTGTAATGGGTGAAGAAGCTCAAGAAGCTTTTACCAGTTTGAGATTGCAGATTGATAGAGTTCTAATAATTCACATTTTCAATATTCCCTGGTAGAAACTACAATGATGCAATACTTAGCACATTAAGGCAGTGGTTATGAAACCTATATCCTCTTATGGAGAGTCACAAAATTGCCCTAGGCATGGTAGTTGAGTAAAAACTTTTGAATATTGCTAAACTTACAAATCAATTTTTTTGTTTCCTTCCTTTCTATAGCAGAGGCACGAAAGTTTTTTGAAATGCCAATAATATTGTATTCCATAAGGTATTATTGGTATAATAGAACGTTACTTTCTGACATTTCTATACACAGCTATCTATTTTATAAAACATTTATGCTGTAAAACCCATTGCTGTCAAAAATGTTCATAAAGTTTGTAATTTGCTTTGACTAAAATGTAATGTATTTTGTGTATTGAGGCTCTTAATGCAACTGAAATGGCTAAAGCTATAAGTAGTATATGAAAATGGCTGCCTGAAAAATGTCAATTCAGATTGAAGAGTTTATGCAAAAGTAAGTAAGCTTGTTCTTGCCAATAAAAATATAGTTTTAAAGTTCATTTTTATTTCTAGTGAAATAATTCCATTTCATAAAGTTGTAAAGTTCTCTCATTGTTTTGGTTAATATGTACATTATAATGTGATTATAAAAAATAAATAGTAAATATACTGTATTTCTTGCCTAACCTAACTCAATAAAATAATATCATTATATCATAAAACGACTTAATTATTATATCATAAAAATGGGGGTGTTAGTAATGAAAACTTTTAGAAACACTGCATTAAGATAATATAAGTTACTGGATATTAGTTTTTGCTAAATTAGTTTTTTTCAGTATCTTTTTAGGAAGTATTACAATTATAGCTCAGTGTTTGCGATATTCTTGAATTAAATTATGGTGATTATAGTTTTCAATTAGCCAAATATGAGCTCTTATTTATATCACCTGTTTAATTTTGTTGTTTAATCTACTTTAATAAGTAGAATCAGAAGCAATCTATTGCATTGTTGACTGCATCTACAAAGTGGTCTGACAGTTGTACTGAAGCTGATTTTTCCAAACTGGACAACAAACTTCTAAATATATGGAGTTAAAATAAGATATTAAAAACCACAAATTTGAGATGATGACCTGAACATAACCTCTGATGATTTGGAACCGCAATAGGTCACTTACATATTATGTAAAGATTCACTTTTACTGTTTAATTATTATTCCTCTCCTATACTGTACAGTAGAAATAATGCTGAAAGAAGCTAATACTATAAAATATGGATATGGATTTCAGGAATTCCAGAAAGCTTGGCATTCAGAAGAATCAGCCATCAATAAACACCTAGAGGTAAACCACATTTATACTTTATTCAAAGAGATAACAAAAATCTAAGAAGGAAACTGTGTATGCTAGTTACATTGAATTTATGGCAGTAATACTAAATGATCCAACATACTAGGGTTCAAAGTAGATATACATATACCTGATATGTAGACATAGACATCAACATCGCCATAGATATCATTTTTATTTACATACTTATAAAAAATATACCAATTGCTACCAAAGTCTGTTGGGTGAAAAAAAGAAAATTATTACAATTGAGTTAACATTGAAATGAGTTGACTGAAAAAACATAATAAAAGTGAAATTCAATAAAATTGGAATAATTGACTAAGCTGGATTTGTCTATTTTTCTGTTTCAGTATAAATGCACAACTGAGCCATTAATGTGAGAGTAAAGCAACAGTGGTTAAAAGGATTTTAACAGTATTTAATGAAATTAGAAATATTTCCATAAATTGATAACAACCTACAAGGACTCTGAAGCTCACAAACCCACCTCTCTTAATTACCAATTCAAAAAAAAAAAGGTAGGGAGGGACAGATTCACAACTTAAAATATTCCAAGCCCTTTATAAAAATCTCATTAAAAAGGAAATTTGAACCTCCTTACATAAACAGTCTACTTCATTTCCTATTTGTAATATACAAGGTCATTAATCTCTTCTGTCTCATATGCAAAATGGTTATAGCAGTGATAATTACCTACTCCACAGGGGTGTACGGAGCCTCAGTTAATATTTAAAACACACTTTGATATTTAGGGACAGATAGTACAAAATATAATTTGTTTTATTATTGCCCTTATTATAGTCACTTTCAACAATATTTCATTATGTATGCTAAACACAGCATGGCCCGTTCTTGATTTTATGAAATACTCACGTTTTCTAGATGTATATAACAATTATTTCTAATTGTGATAAAAGTAATAGTGCTCACAACAGTTTATTTTAATGGCATCAAGTAAGACATTATTCAACTAACCTCCTCAATTCAAGACACTTGTACATAACAGCCAAAGTTAAATGAATTTGCTAAAAAAAATCTATCAAGTAAAGTTTTTCATTATGTAAGATTAAGTAAGATTACTAAAAGGTTCAAGTGAACAATTTAGTCCCTGGAAAACTTAAGTAGGATAAAAGGAAGAGGGATAAAAAACAAGACATGGTCCTAGTATAATTTAGTTAGTATAGTATAGTTTAAGAATGCATAGCAACTTTGTCATACTTGCATTACTTACACCAAGACAGGCAAATTAAAAACGGAATAATAAAAAATAGAAAATACTGTATTACATTTGGGAATCCACAAACATATAGAGAGAGGTTGGAAGCTACACATACAGTATTTTCTCTGCCACTTTACAACACTAACACAATTAACCAAGAGAAGAGAATATTTGTAGCTCTGGGTTGAAATGAGGAGTCCTTGGTGGTCTCTGAGCCTGCCTGTTTTCTGATGCGTCATTACTCAATTAGATAATACCTTCAGTACACGGATGATGTAACCTAGCTGGGTAATGACATATCTGCAGGAAAACAACCAAACTCAGACACCACCAAGGAACGCACAAACACAATTTGCAAATGAATTCAAAACATAAAGTGTACTTACACACAAACACACACATACAGATCAGGGGTGGTATTGACTTACCTTACCACAAATTCCTTGTGTGTCCAATCACACTTGGCCAATAAAGAATTCTATTCTATTCTATTCTATTCTATTCTATTC
>JANHFM010010739.1:0-10844 GCA_032468115.1 Grayia smithii | reverse complement strand
CCATGTTAGTAGTGAAGTTAACTTGTTTACATGTTCGATGTCGTAATCTGGAGCTCTGTAACATAGTAAGAAACGAAATGTGGTATTTAAGGACAGGTCGCAGACGATGGTCTCAGGAAGAGCAAGCTCCTGTGTAACTGAATATTTTTTAAATGTAGGGTCTTTTTGTAGAAGATAGCAACACCACCTCCTCTTCGAATTTCTCGATCAGATCGGTAAACATGATAGTTTCTTACTGTGGTAATGGAGTCTGGGAGGAATGAATTCAGCCAAGTTTCACAATGAATATAACGTGAAAAATAGCTGTATTTAGTAAGAGGAGGAATTCAGGTATTTTGTATATATGGAGACCATGGAGAGAGAAAAAAAGAATTTGATGTCAAATGCTATTTGTGACAAAGCCCATAAAAGGTACCCCACTGATGACTTAACAATGTGTTGTTGGCTGTGTAGCAGAAGTAGTAAGTAGCCTGGATTTAAGCAGTGCACAGTTTGTACTATTATAACAGCACAGTTGATTTGTATAATGAAAAGCTGGAAGTCCTGATCCTCTAATATTAGTAAACTTGAAAAAGGGACATATTTCAAGTTATACATCAGTTCCCAAGAAATTAAAGAGAAATTTGGTTAAATTCCATATGAAATTATTCAAATGTCCTAGATGCCCAAAGAAGAATTTTTTAAAAAGCTATGGCTTCTAAAATCTACATAGAAGAAATAAATTAAATTTAACACAACACATAACTGTTTTGCTATTCCTTGGAGAGAACCTGAATTCAAAAACAAATTTGTTTGTTCCTGGACCTCCTCCAGCTTCTGGGGTAATTTATCAGACTTGTGGGATGATGGTACACCTCCAGCTCAGACACTGCAATTTATTTCTCACTGTCCCTGAAATTCTGCTTTTGTCTTGAAAGGATTCAAATTTCTTAAATACAGTAATGAAGAAGAGTATGGAAAAATCTGTCTTTTACATATGAGTTAGAAAATGTATATCTCTAGGAAGAGATACTGCCAGGAAGACTGGCAGAAGTATTATGAATACTGACTTGCTATTCACAACAAAAACAATTAAAGATACTCAAAGTAAGTTCAAATAGTAACTGATAATATGTAAACCTGTTGAGGAAAACATGGATTTTTCTGGAGAAACCATTCACCATGCATACTGCCACATTCTAAATCAGTTGCAGTTTATAGACTGCCTTCAAGTTCTGCCCCATTAACAATAATTGAAATAAGATTACCACTTTATGAACCATAAAGACATGGTCTTTCTCCTCCAAGTAGGTGAAGATTTATCACAACTGATTTATCAGGCGAAACTGTAAAAGTTCTTCCATGCTATTGAAGTTATGTGGATTCATGGGGACTCCTCAGTTGCAATCCTATTGCTAAAAAAGGGACAGCAAACCTAAGCCAAGGTGCAAAGGAATTGCATATGCAGGTAGTAGATCAAACTATCAATTTGTTCAAGAAAGAAACAATAAAACTGATTCAGGCAGATGTTAGCAATAATATTATACAGTAAACTTCAGATCTGTAATATTGCCTAAGATGACATCATATCCACCAAAAGGATTGGAAACACTGAATCATATGTCAATTAATAGTAAATTATGATTTGTCAAGAGATAACCATGTTTTGATTATATCAGATTGTTTTTTTGGAAAATTTCCATAATCATTGAAGCCAATTGCACTTCTTCCTGCAGTATGGGATATTGTATTTTTATTCTAATGTAACAAATGATTAGGTAGCATTGCTATCAGTGCAGTGAGATGGCATACTAACAGATGGAATTCTCTCTCTTCCTCCCTCCCACCCTCCATCCCTCTCTTTCTCTCTCTTCCTGTTAATAACACAATACTGAATATGAACAGTAAACCCACTATTAGCCTTTATCACATAGACTTTATGTTTCACTCTTCCTACTTTGCAATTAATAAAAAGGCCATTGATGGAATCTGAGAAACTGATACAGCTGCGTATGTTGCAAATACCATACATATTTCAGATGTATAAAGCATCTGAGTTGCAGCATTTTAAAACATTAGTGAAGTGAAGTTCAACCTAAGTGAAGTGACATTGGAGTTTTGCCTGCTGGTGAAATGGTAACCTCACTTCCACTTGGAGCTGTCCAGAGTCCTGTTTATGTCTTTTATCCAACACTGCTAGATCTAACATTCCAGCCGAGCTATCCTCACTGAAAGCAAAAGCATGAATCAAACAATATTTAGTTCCGGAGTCGATAGGAAGAAAGAGACAACTCTCTCATGTCTTGTTTTCTGGTCATGATGTAGCCAAACACATCACTGAACACAGAACAGAGAGAGAGATTGAGATGTTTGGGCTCTTAAAAGTATATTTCCCTTTGAAACCAGTATGCTAAGGATGGTGGCTACCTAGTCCTTTTCCATTTTAGCATTAGAGTGATTTAAATGCATTATAATTAAACATGAAGTAAGCAATATGTCAGCATTTGGATTGGCATATGGTTTAACAAGTTACTGAAGGGTTTAGATGAGTTAGGTAAGGAAAACTTACCTAACTAGTATCACTAGTTCTCCAGATATCACTAAATTCAAAATCCATTATCCCTAGTATTGATAAGAACTACAGTTTAGCCACATATGGAGGACTGTACATTGCCTAACCTTTCTCTAAATCAATAATTTTTCTGCCAAATAGCAATTAATTCATAAGAGTATATGATAGATAAGTTTAAATAATTTATTTATAATAAAGGTAGGTTTTCAAATTACTTGAAAAAAATATTGCATCTTTACAAAGAGGTGGTGAAAATCCTGTCTGTTCCATCTTAATAAAACTGAACTTTTGAAATACTTAGAAAAATAGAGATTAGGTTTATCAGCCTTTCATTGTTCCTTCCCCCCCTCCCCATTTATTAATATTCAAATAGACAATTTTTCAAAGAATACATTTAGTTTCTAGATAAGAAAAAAAAGAGGACTGAACTATGTAACATACCACAGCAAAATAATTTTGGTAGTATATACACACATACATATACATAGTAGGAGGACAGAAATGAACTTGTTTACAACACAGACAAAATTGATCTACAAATCCTTAGTATTTTTGAACATCCTCTTTTATCTTAGCAAATATGATTCATCAAGTTAGAATTAAATTAAAATTAAATTAAATTTAAGCAGACTAAAATCATTCTAAATGTCAATACAAAATATCAGAATCCACCAGTGTTGTTCAGTTGTTAAAAGCTGACCAAGGCATTTAGGCTAACTCATTGAATGTGTTTCAGTTACCAATTTCAAAGCCACTATAGCTTTCAGATTCATGCTGTAAACATATTATTGTCACTATATGTTTGCCTTGCAAATATAATAAATATTTGATCTAATAAAAGTCCAAATCCATGTGATACAAACTAATCCCAAACAATAAACTGTTTTTAAAAGGACAAGCATGTTACAGATTCT
The DNA here is from genome assembly GCA_032468115.1 of Grayia smithii. Lineage (NCBI taxonomy): Eukaryota > Metazoa > Chordata > Lepidosauria > Squamata > Grayiidae > Grayia > Grayia smithii. The sequence goes on along the minus strand of JANHFM010010739.1, from coordinate 7,379 downwards.
GATTTTTTATTTAAAGTGCTGATGTTGGTAAAAAATATTCAATCATTACAGAAAAGTTTCCTGTGATCTAGAATTGTATCCCAGGATTCAGTTGCAAAAACAGATTAAGGAAAATTTCTGCAGAAGAGGGATGCACTATTTCTCTAATCTAACAGCTGCATTTCATATTTCAGAAATCTCTCACTTAGATACATCTGGGAGCAATATCCAAGGGTTGTTGGTATATGATGCTAACCTCACATGTTAAATATTTCTGATGTGACTTAAAACTGTGCGGTCTAAAAAGGTAAAACAATTATTTTTACCACTGTAGAAGTTTAAGATTAAAATTGATAATGTAGACCAATTTCTTCTTTGACAACAAGCATGAAGGAAAAATAATCCAATGTCAATGTATCAATAACAGCTAAATTAATAAATGTGAATTTTACATTAGGGTTATACAGGTTAGTTATTCAGTCAATGATTGAATTTATATATGGTGCTAAACCACATAATTTTAATTAGATTTGTTGAATGCACTCATAACTGGTGTTTATCTATTATGCTAAGGGAAAGTTAAAAACAGTAAGACAAAATAAATCAAACAACTTTAGGACTTAGCAGAATGTGAAAACAATATCAGAGTGATATCTGTTTTCAATAAAGAAGAAATGATGAATGAGATTCTTAAAACTAAAACCAATAATCTGCTTTGATTTTATTGGATATATTTTATCCATATCATTCTTGTAATCTATCCTTTTTAAATCCATATTCAAATCAGCTTCAGTATCAATCTTGTTAATGACAATCTTAGAAGCTGAGAAATCCAAGCAAAAGTTTTCTTGTAGATGCCAGGTGAATTTCGTGAAAAAGAACAAAAGTGGAAGAACAAATTTATAAGATTAAAAAGAAAAGTAAAAGCTGGTGTTCAGGCATAAGGACTAAAGTATTATTTAGGTTTTATATGCGGGAAATAGCAATATTCTGCTCATATTGCTTTGGAATTTCCTGAAGCCATTTCTCTCTGTTGTAGGACAGAAGTATGTGTATCACAGAACATGCCCTGTGCCTCATAAATTTGTCTTCTGTCCTTAGGTAGAGTGACTATGCAGGACATTTCTTTGTGCTTACCTTTAGGCAGCAAAATAGCTTACTGCCACAAGTTCAGATAAACTTTCAGCACAAAAAACCCGAAGAAAAGAATATCAAATTTCAATTTCTCTCTCTCTCTCTCTCACACACACACACGTCTATCACATCCATCATTCATGTTTCACCTGATTACACCCTGATAATATTTAATACCAGATAATAAATTAAATGTCAAAGTTTTAAATATTTTAGTAAACACACCAAACAAATGATCCCCCCAAAGAATTGAAAGCATATATAAAGTGTAAAGGACAACACATAACTCAAATACATGACAACGTCTTTACAATAAGTAGCTCTGAAGTATCCAGTCCCTGCAAAGCAGAAACTGTAATTTTTCAAGACTTACTTTAATAATGTGTATTTAAGTCCAAATTTTGTAAGTGCTCCCTGAAACAATATAACTAAAATGACAATGATTACAAATCCAATTAAGTTAATTTTGGCATGGGCACAGTTTCTAATTTATTTATTTAATAAAATTTAAATGCCGCCCTTCTCCTGAAGGACTTGGGGTGGCTCACAAAAGTTTTAAAATATACAATAAACATTTTAAAATCATTAAAAATCTATTAAAAACAAATTGACCAATTAAAATAAATTAAGACCCCTCATCAGATCAGCCAGATTGTTGAAACAGCCACATCTTTAGTTGCGGAAGGAGCAGAGGTTGGGGGCAGTCCGGAACTCAGTGGGCAACCCATTCCAGAGGGTCAGTGTGCCCACAGAGAACGCCCTCCCCCTGGGGGCTGCCAGCCGGCATTGTCAGGCTGACAGCACCCTGAGGAGGCCCTCTCTGTGGGAATGCATGGGACGATGGGAGGATGTTATTGGCAGAAGGTGGTCCTGCAAATACCCTGGTCCTAAGCCATGTAGGGATTTATAGGTAAGTACCAGCACCTTGAAGCGGATCCGGAGAGCCACCGGTAGCCAGTGCAGCTTGCACTGGTGGTGTCACACGGGAGTAACGGGGAGCTCCGGTAACAACCTGCACGGCCGCATTCTGAATTAACTGAAGCCTCCGGGTGCACCTCAAGGGCAGCCCTATGTAGAGGGCATTGCAGTAGTCTAACTGAGAAGTAACGAGGGCATGGGTGGCTGTGCAAAGGGCATCCCGGTCTAGGAAAGGGTGCAACTGGCGCACCAAGAGAACCTGTGCGAAAGCCCCCCTCATCACGGCCGTCAAATGGTCTTCTAAAGACAGCCATGAGTCCAGGAGGATACCCAAATTGCGAGCCGTTTCTGAGGGAGCAAGTACCTCCCCCCCCCCATCAAAAGTGACGGGACTTCTAGAACACAAGATGCCGGTATCCACAGCCACTCTGTCTTGGAGGGGTTGAGCCTGAGTCTGTTCCTACCCATCCAGATCCGTATCACTTCCAGGCATCGGGACATCACGGAAAGGGTATCTCTGGGGTGGTTCGGGGTGGAGATGTAAAGCTGAGTATCATCAGCATACTGATGATACCACACACTGAAATCACGAATGATCTCACCCAGCGGCTTCATGTAGATGTTAAAAAGCAGGGGGGAGAGAACCGACCCCTGAGGTACCCCACACGTGAGGGGCCTCGGGGAGGATCTCTGTCCCCCTGCCCATACAAACTGCGAGCAACCTGAAAGGTAGGAGAACCACCATAAAATAGTGCTCCCCACCCCCAACCCTCCAAGTCGCTGCAGTAAGATACCATGGTCGATGGTATCAAAAGCCGCTGAGAGATCAAGTAGGACCAGGATGGAGGAACATCCTCCATCCCAGGCCCACCAGAGATCATTAACCAGGGTGACCAATGCCGTTTCCGTGCTGTGATTGCACCTGAACCCCGATTGGTATGAGTCTAGGTAGTCCGTTTCCTCCAGGAATTCAGGCACACCCAATTTTAAACAAGGATCAGAATGGAACTGAAAATAACTGACAGGCTTTTAAAAATATACATGCCATGTAAGAATCACTGACCAAAAATGGAACACAGATTTGTTTACCTCCAAACACTTGTCATTGATAAGTGCTTTGGGAACATACCAATTCATAGCAGGTTGAAGTCAATATAAAAAGCTCCAGTAAAAATCATAAAATTTTATTTTACAAATGTAAAACATCAGAGGTCATATCCAATTCTGCACATTTTCGATTTGGAATCTTTAAAGAACAATTGTGGCATGGCTCAGCTTATACTGCTTAAAAGCAGTACTGCAGGGCAAGAAACACTAAGGAAGACTGGACACCTTCAACACCATGTTTATAACAGCAATAATGAGTGACTAAACATGATGATTCTAAGATAACTGATATGGATAATTTGTAGCTATGCAGTGTGTGAGGTAGAGGTGAGTACTAAATATTTCTAAGACTGGATCAATTTTAGAAATTTGTCACTAGACTAACTTTAAAGACATCAGTACAATAGTACTAAAAAAAATACAGGTGAGCAGGGTCCATTGTTGACAGCTGGGCCTGAAAGGTGACATTTTGATGTCCCTACAATTTTTTTTATTATTATTATTATTATTATTATTATTATTATTTCAATTTATATGCCGCCCAACTCCCAAAGGACTCCAGGCGCATATCTACAGGGCTGATCCTTTGTGAGTTAGAAAGAGAGAATATGGAAAAACCTTGGAATATTTTAGCAATGGATTTTATACTGTGGAGGTATCTGTACTTTGGAGAGTGAACTATCAAACAAATTCACGAACCATAATACAATGCCACAATGTAATTCTGGGAAACAGGCTGGAATATAGTCTATTGCTACATTTCAATTGATATTGCATGTACAAACCAAGCCCCCCGCAAAAATGCTCCTAGAAAAAAATATCATAAAAGCTGGTCTTGAGTGCCTCCAACATGCTAACCTCTTTTCAAATAATACATGAAGTCAGAGTAGTTGCAGGGGCTAAAACCATACGTTCCTTTATTATACCAAAAAAAAGAATTTAGCATATAAATTTTCAATCAGTCCCTGTGGGATATTTGAACTTTAATATTTCATTACTCTATGAAAGGACCCTCTCATCACCTGAAGCATTAAGGTTTAACCCCCTCCCCTTTTAATAACTTCTTATATTAAGCAAATTCACTTTTTACTTATGATGTTTATTTTTCTGGGAAGTTCATCTATTTAAACTATTTTCTTAGGGAGTTCAATTTAGCTTTGTCTTTCAAATTCACCTAACACATATTTTAGCCTCTTGCAGTAAAAACTAAGTGTTACTCAAACAATTATGCCCCAATGGATTGTTCATCCTACCAGTTTGAAGCCATTCTCTTTTCCACTTGCTATCCTAGTCCTTATAAAATGTCCTTATCCCTTTGGGGATGGGGAAAGCTGTCCTTTCAATATAACTGCAATCTTTCAAGTCCTTTACAAGATTTTACAAGAATCTAAAAATAAGGATGCTTCAGAGTATGTTGGTTGCTGACTGTAATTGAAATATTTAAGAAAATATTCGTACACCAAGAAATGAAAAAGTGCTCTGTAGGTTATGCATGGATCAAACATGATTTTGAACAGGTTCTTTGGATCATAAGGAACCACAAGCCTAGCATTTCTTCAAAGCTGACATGTCAGTAACTCATTAAGGCAGATGCCTCTTTTTTCATGCTCACAGAAAAGCCTGGGAAAAAAAACCTTGCTGTTTTTAATGATGTGCTGCACTTACATTCCCATGCATTCTGAAGCAATTTCTTCCAAATCATATACGCAGCCTAAAGTGTATCTGGCCATAAAGGTGTGCTTGACAGAGAGCTGGTTGACAATACTATTTTGGAGTTTTGATGGCTTTCAATTTAACATCCCTGGCCTGAGTTTGGAAGCAGCCTAGAAGTTCATGCATGCTATGACATCATTCTGATCCTGATTCATGTATCCTTGTATTAGACCTGTTTTTTTTTTCAGAACACACACATGATTTGAAAGTCAAAGCTATTAACAGCTGAATTTGTCACAATGAGATTACTCTCATTTTGCTATAGATATGAGTGTTGCCATCAGATCTTGCAGGAAGGATGCTCTAGATTCATTGCTCAACTCCAGGTGCCTGATACTCAATGGATTATTCTGCTTTCAGAAAGCCATTAAAACCTGAGTATTCCATAGAATCATGGGAATAGATTTGGGATGAAGAGCCTCTCCTGCTATGGGTTTGGCTTCTCATGGTACTTCCTTGGGGTCATGTTTTCTTTTACCCATGTTTTTACTCTAATGTTTATAGTATTCTGTAAACTGCTTAGAGACTGGGAGGGAGGGAGGAAGGAAGGAGGAAGGACGTTTTGTGAAAGTGGCAGCAACAGCTCTTCAGGAATGAAAACTACACAAAAAAATACACATTTAACAATTATAGAATTGTCAAATAAAAGTTCCAAATGAGCATTTGTGTTGTTGTCAAACAACAGGAAATATCCTGTTTTCCCCAAAATAAGACATCCTCCTGATAATAAGCCCAATTAGGCTTTTCAGCGTATGGCAATAAGGCCAAGTGCTTATTTCAGGGTTCAAAAAAATATAAGACAGGGTCTTATTTTTGAGGAAACACAGTAACAAATAGGGGAAACCCCACTGGAAAATGAGAGAAGGAACATATTGAAATGATTGTTGAAATACAATCCAGGTATGTTATGATATACAGTCTCCCAATTTGTTGTTGCGAAATTGTGTCTGACCCATCGCGACCCCATGGACAACTTTCCTCCAGACCTTCCTGTCCTTGCCTTTTGGTACTGTCCATGGGGTTTTCATGGCAAAGATACTGGAGTGGGTTGCCATTTCCTTCTCCAGTGGATCACCTTTTGTCAGAGCTCTCTCCTATGACCTGTCCATCTTGGGGGGCCCTGTACGGCATAGCTCATAGCTTCATTGAACTATGCAAGCCCCTTTGCCACGACAAGGCAGTAATCCATAAAGGGAATGGCTAACTGATGAGAGCTAAATAGCTTGAAATAGATCTATACTAATCTCCCTTTATTTCTTTGCCGGTAAATATAAATTCAAGATAAAGATCAAGATAACTGGCTCAGAATCCACACAAAAAAAGCAATTTCCCCACCCTCTTTAAAGAGAGTGCAGTGCACCCTAAAAACAAAATCCAAAGTGGGAAATCCAAGGCAACTCCAAATCCTTCTATTCATTAGCTTTTTCTAGCCATAAAGAGAGAAACTGTGTGCGGCAGGTATATGAATAGATGTGTTTAACATATCCCACTGTATTGTCGGCAAAAAGGTGTTTTCCATCCAACTGGATCCATTTTTCAAGTCTTTGTTTTCCTAAGAACAAGCCATCCGCAGATGGGAGAGATCATTTTATGGACAATTAAAGATCTTGCGTAGGTGCCAAGCATCTGTAGTGCGGCGAAATTAAATTAATTACCCCAACAGGGTTGGAAGCAAGATTTCCAGCAAGCTTGCTTCACCGAGGGGGATTTGGCTGGATCCCTCAAGGCCAATGGTATTTCCTTTCCCCCCCCCCACTCAAAATCACCCCCAAACTCTCTTTTATCACCGTTCCTCTCTCACATCTCTTTTTTTTTTTTTTGCTTTGAGAATGGGTGGAAGAGGCCAACCAACTGTTGACTCAGCCCCGTCCTTCCTTTTGGCCATCCTTCGCATCTTCGCATGATTCCATCATCGGAGGTCCTCACAAGAGCCCGATTGCAACGTTTTGCCAAGAAAGATGGACAAAAGGGGATGTGAATGCGGGTTTTGCAAGCTCATCTTTCTCTGCCCAGGGATTACCAAAGGGAAGCTGATGAAGAAGCAATGACTGTTTTGGCTAGCTTCACCTCCGCGTGATCGATGGTTCCTTCCTTTCTTCTCTCTTCACATCATTAGGAGCCAGAATGCATGAGCTACAAAGGCTGAATAATGGGAAATGGGAGGGTTCCATTATTGTTGTAGGGGAAATGCAGGAAAGAAGGAAAAGGGTTTGTATGGGTGGGATGGATCATAAGCTTCCTAAGGAGGGACCTCACAAGTTCAAATCATTCGCAAGGTGTTGGTTGTGTCTGTATCATCTGAATGTTGTGGGTTTGGTGGCCATGTGTTGAATAGTTAGGCTTAAGGCTTAAGATACAGAAGGATCTTGACAGACTTGAACATTGGTGCTATCTAACAAAATGAAATTCCATGGTGAACAAAGGAAGGTTCTTCATTTAGGCAAGAAAAACCAAATGCACAGAGTACAGTATATATGGTACCTGGCTCAATAGTAGTAACTGTGAGAGGGATCTTAGAGTCCTAGTGG
>JANHFM010010738.1:130999-142947 GCA_032468115.1 Grayia smithii | reverse complement strand
CCCCCCCCCCCCCCCCCCCCCCCCCCCCCCCCCCCCCCCCCCCCCCCCCCCCCCCCCCCCCCCCCCCCCAGGAGGCGGGAATGCACTGCCAGACACAACACAGTTCTAACTTGTGGGAACCAAGATCATCTCCACAGGTGTCAGATGAGAATGGAGAGAAGTGCCTAGGGAGCCCGCCAATGAACCTAAATGGACAATGTGACCTGAGACACTTGTGGAAGGGATCATTTACTATTTTAACGATACTGAAACCGTGGGAAATATTCAGAGTTGGTTCTACATTTCAACACGCTGATATGATGTGCCCAATAAAGAAGTTCTTTAAGAGAGATCTGAGTCTTGGATTTGCTTCTGATTTGTTTGGGCTTGTTAGCTGGAATCTTGCCACTATCAGTAATAGTAGAATTACAGAATGCAAGGTTTTCTGGATGAGATGAAGAAGTCCTCTAACCAGCTGTATACCTCACAATGTATAAAAATATTTGTACCAGAGTGGTATTCAGCCGGTTTGGACTGATTTGCTCAAACCGGTAGCAGAAATCACACGTGAGCACGCCACGACTCTATACCATCCTATTTAGGCACGTTTTTGAGGCCCAGTGCATGCGTGGAAGGCCGACGCGCAAGCAAAGTCCATGCACAGAAGGCCGGGAGCGTGTGCGGAAAGGCAGGGGCACACACGAACCCGGGGCACATGTGTCGTGAATGGGTAGTAACATAAATTGAAATCCACCACTGATTTGTAGGCATGTTCCTTTGCATGAAAGCCCATCTCCACGAGTCCATATTGACTTTCAGGAGCATTTAATAAAATTGCAAAGGTTCCCACATCATAGCATCACTGAAAAAGAAGAAGGATGCATGCTGAGACCCTGATGTATTGTTACATCTTCTCTCTCTGTTATCAACTCGAGATCATGTTTTATTGCACTGAATTGTTGGCACATCAGCTCCTGGAGGCCAAGTTGCTGGCACAGCAGGTTTGCAGAATTGACTTTAAGTTATGGGTTGTAGTTAAGTTAAGGGAACCAGTCTGTCCACAAGAACTTTAAATCTAGAAAGTGTAGTCCATATTTAGTACGGTGAGCACGTACCTTTTGGGCAGATGGGTATAAACTCAACTTGCTAACCATCTGCAAAATAATTTAAAACATCACTTTCTCATAACAGCTGCATTTACTGATGGGGCTGGAAATCTTTCTCTCTAACCTTAACACTTTAGTAGACTCCGGAGGGGTACAAACAACAGCGAATGCAATCATTTTATAAAAAGTTCTTTGTTCATACTATAAAATAAAATTGTGCTGGCTGTAGTTTTCCCCATGTGATGATTAGATGAACATTTACATTCTTTCTGCCCTTTAAGCAATCATGTGGCAGGCTTTCTGGACAATACATTTGCACAGAAATAGTAGAAGTGCTGGCCGTGTAAATGGAAGAAGCTTCTGGATTCCTTTGAAGTTTGAGCTACTGCAGCCCCCTTGGATCTGTCATGGTCTCCTTGGAGCCTGGCTCGGACGGGGATGGCACGTCTCCCTTGGCATATTTGGAGAGGCCAAGGGCTGAGGACAATGCTGTCCTGGGCCCCTCAAGCAGTGGTGGTGGGGTGGTTGGCCAGATGAAGAGCTGCCTGCCTCCACAGACACAGGGGAGGATCGGCTGCTGACAGGAATTGGGGATGATAGGCAGCAGATCCCCTCTGATGAGGAACAGCTGCCTCCCCCACTGATCCGAGGGCATGGAGAGTGGAGTGTAGGCAAGTCCTGAGAAGGGCTGTGAGACTACTCAGGAGGAGGTCACCCTACCCCTCCTCACCACCTGGAGTGCAGTGACTTAAGGAGAAGCCGTGGGGAGTTAGTCTTTACCAGGAACAATTGTTCCGGCTTATACTCCCCCAGCTTTGACTTGTGCCTTACCTTGCCTTGAGGCAACTGTCTTCTGTCTTTTGTCTTGCCTTGCCTTGAGGACGGCCTTTTGCCTTGTACCTTGTCTTTGTCCTGAGGACTAGTGCCTTGACTTTGCCTTTGGACCACAGTTTGCCTCATGGACTTGCTTAACTGGGTGACGGGACTTGGGCAGGGGTGAAATCCAGCAGATTTGACAGGTTCTGGAGAACCAGTAGCGGAAATTTTGAGTAGTTGGGAGGACCAGCAAATACCACCTCTGGCTGGCCTCGAGTGGGGTAGGAATGGAGATTTTGCAGTATTATTTCCCCAGGAGTGTGTGTGGGGTGGAATGGGGATCATGCAGTATATTTCCCCTGCCATGCCCACCAAGCCACACCATGCCCATAGTACCGGTAGTAAAAAAAAATGGATTTCACCACTGGACTTGGGACCCTGGACCTTTGCTCTGTGAGCATGCTCCTACTCTGTGAAGTTTCATTGTTATATACGGGCTGTTGTTTGGAGGACTGAAGGTGACTGCCTTCAGGGTAGGGTGGAGTGGAGCCTTAGCAGTTGTTGGAGGGAAGTTTGTTGGAACATTTAGAGAGAGGAGTCAATGACTCTTTAGAGGCCTGCCTTGCCTTGACCACCTGGGACATAATAGGATCTAATTCACTGTCAGAACCCATTTCTTTCGAGAAAATTATGATCTTCTCACATTTAGGAAAGTAGCTGCTGTCCCCTTGAACAACGAAGCAACCAGGATGAATAGGGGACTGGAGGCTAAAATATATGAAGAATGGTTACAGGAACCATCCATGGCTAGTCTGGTGAAAAGAAGGACCAGGGGAGACATGATAGCAGTCTTCCAATATTTGAGGGGCTGTCACAGAGAGGAGGGGGTCAAGCTATTTTCCAAAACACCTGAAGGCCAGTGGCTGTCCAATCTTCTCTTGAAGACCTCCAATGATGGAGCACCCACAATTCCAGAAGGGAAACTGTTCCATTGGTTAATTGTTCTCACTGTTAGGAAATTCCTCCTTATTTTGAAATTGTATCTCTCTCTGACAAGCTTTCACCCATCATTTCTTGTCTGTCCTTGAATAAATTGATGCCATAGATCAGATAGATAGATAAATAGATAGATAAATAGATAGATAGAGCTAGATAGATAGATAGATAGATAGATAGATAGATAGATAGATAGATAACCTTTTTCCCCCAAAATAAAACATCCCCTGATAATAAGCTCAATCATGGTTCAAAAAAATATAAGACAGGGTCTTATTTTCAGGGAAACATGGTAGATGGATGGATGGATGGACGGACAGATGGATGGATCCTAGAAAATTAGTTTCTAATTCCATTTTTTTGTTTAGTTCCTGCATCTCTTACATCAATTTTGAAACTCTGTTGTTAGAGGAAAGAATTGCCATATTAAAAAAAGAAAGAGAGGAAGCTTAATTAGAAATGCGATAAACATTTATTGGAAATGGGAATAATTTTGAGATGAAAAAACTCTTCATCTTTTATTAGCCCTCAGTCTGGATTTGGCAAAGAACACAATGCTGTCAGGGCTGAAGTAAAATCATTTTCCAATCAGGTTCAGTGCCTGATGATTTCACGGACATGTATATGTAGTTTTTTAATGGCAATAATTTGAAAGTGGCTTTTTCTGTGATTCTTTTTTTTTTTTAAATTCCAATCCAAACTCCTAAGGATGGACATTTTTGGTAGCCTCTCACCTAAATTTGCAAGACCAACTCCTGCCGCAAACATCCTCCCAGCGCCTGGTGTGGTCTCATAGGGTTGGCCTCCTCAGGGTGCCCTTAGCCAGACAATGTCGGTTGGCGGTGCCCAGGGGGAGGGCTTTCTCTGTGGGAGCGCTGACCCTGTAGAACGTTCTACTCACAGAACTTCGAACCGCCCCAGACCTTCGTTCCTTCCGCTGTGACCTGAAGACCTGGCTTTTCCATCAAGCTGGCTATGGTTGACTATTTTTAACTCAATTTTAAATAGTTTAAAATTTAAAATTTGGAATTTGCCCCTTTTAAATTGTAAAGTCTTGTGGTTGTTGCTGTTGTTTTGTCTATGTCTGTAAATGTTTTTTATACCTTTCTTGCAATATATGTTTTATTGTGAGCAGCCCTGAGTCCTTCAGGAGAAGGGCGGCATAGAAATTAAATAAAATATAAATAAATAAATAAATATAAATACTGACTAGATCCAACCAAACGCAGCATGTTGAGTTCAGCTAGAATTGACTATCAGGGCTGACTTTAAGTCTGGGTTCATTCAGAGCTTAAAAACTTTAATTAGACTTTTTTCAGGTTAAATGCAAGTTCTCATGTGGGCCTTCTGCACGTTAACCACATTGGCTCTGGTTTCTTTCTGATATAAACTGTGACAGACTTTGGTGGGTGAGCTGAATGTGCCCCACTATGTCCTCAATGACTTCTATCATGACATGAGTGAAAGCTTCAGTGTTTCACCGATCTATTTATGTTCTCCTAATGCTTATGCAACTGTCTTCCTGTGTCCAAAGCAGCACAAACAAAATCCACATTCAACAATCCAAGCATGAAAGCTAAAAAAAACAACAGTTTGAAATAGAAGGGGCTAGCTCAGGGGTCTGCAACCTTAAACACTCAAAGAGCCATTTGGACCTGTTTCCCACAGAAAAGAAAACACTGGGAGCCAAAAAACCCTTCCCGTGCCTGACTATTTCTTGAGCAGCTACAAAACTAGCATATAATTAAACGTTCTGTTTTCTTCTGAAACTTTTCTGGGATTTATCCATGGTTGGCCTACTGAAGGGTCAAAAAGCTCAATAAGTTGTGTGCTGATGGCAGTTGTGACACATATTTTGAGTGACAGGGAGCTGCAGCAGAGGGATGAAAGAGCCACATGCGACTCCAGAGCCATAGGTTGCTGACCCCTGGGCTAGCTAAACAAGAACACCTCACCCATATTCTAATTTGGAGATTGCAGCTAGAAACCAGTCCTCATGTTACTTCAAACCTGAAACAAGTTTGGAGTTGAGATAATCATTCTTCATTTACTTTATTGTCATTGCGCCTCGTACAATGAAATTAAATGCCATCTTCAGTGTACATTATACATAAAAAATAAAACAAAAACACATATCCTTCATATTCCATACAATTGAATTGAAAACCCCTGGTATTGCATTAATATTACACTATACAGTAGAATTCAGTAAAGTTACTGCTGTGGGATAGAAGCTATTTTTTCAGCCTATTTGTCCTTGTTTTTATTATCCTGTACCGTCTGCCAAATGGTAATAGTTAAAAAAATAAAAGGGTGCCCAGAATGAGATGGATCTTTAAGAATGTTTTGAACTTTCTTAAGGCAGCGGAAGCTATAAAGCTGTTCCAAAGAGGGGAGAGGGCAACCGATGATCCTCTGGCAATGATGTTAACCCTCTGGAGTGCTGTCCTATCTGCCACTGTGCAATTGGCAAACCATACACAGGTGCAGTAAATTAAAATACTCTCTATGGTACAGCGGTAGAAAGTCACTAGCAGTTTTTGATTCAGCTGTTGTTTCCTGAGAAGTATAATCTCTGCTGGGTAGTATAATCTCTGCTGGGCCCTTTTGACCAGTGCTGCAATGTGAGCACCCCAGGTCAGGTCCTCTTTTACTATAATACCCAGAAACTTAAAACTTGCTCCACTCGGTCTCCATTGATAAGCAAGGGCTGGATGTCTGATCTATTCCTTCTATAGTCCACTATAAACTCCTTGGTCTTAAGGACCAAGTTACTGTCTCTACACCACAAAAACAACCAGTCCACCTCCTCTCGATAGACAGACTCATCCCTCCCACAGATGAATCCCACCACTCTCATTTTTATGTAGAAAAAAGATGCAAAGTTGTTAGCGGGGTCCTTGGTGCACTCTGAGCTTGGTTGTTTCATTACCCAAACTAGGTAACATCATCATTACTAGTCCTGATAGCACTGATGTTATCAATTTTAGGTAATGAAACAGGAAAAGAAGGAAAACCACCAAACTCAGAGATCATCGAGGATCCCTCATTTCAATCCTGAACTATGGATATACTCCTTTATTAGCGAAGTGGTTAATCATACAAGTGCTCAAGGCAAAGAACTTTTCATTACACTTTTGCAAGTGTTGAGTGCTTCAATATTGCTGAATGACAGGTAAGTCGCTAAATTACAGGCTGCAAGACAGAGTAAAGCGATATTAAAAAATATTTGGGTCTTAGAATCTGGCACTTATGTAACATAGTGTAACAGCAGTAACACCTATGTTTTTCATGCAAATAAACTGGGGTGAAATCCTAGGTGTTCTTTTGAAACCATCAGTGAAAAGATGCTGCACATCCTGCAATTTAAATAACTGCCTTAAATAAAATGGATTTATCAGTCTTTAAAAATCTCTTTCTAAATGACAAATACAATGCACTGTTTTATGTTCAATTTTACCAGAGAGAGAGAGTTATAGATAGTAGAAGAAATGTGATCTGACGTTCATTTGTATAGCAGACATATGGCTGAGAACAATCTTTCAGCAAATATCAGTATTACAACTCTATTTTACTTGTTTGCTGGAATGAAAACAGTGTGCTTACAAGGTTGATAGCGTAGGAATCATAGAAATAGTTGATTATTTTTGTAAAGTATCTTACGATCTCCAGCCTACGTGATACATACAGCAACTATGCGAAAACGGTTCTGACTGTAAAAAGAAATGGTATAGAAAGCATTAATTTCGTTTATTCTCAAATCCGTACCTTTGAGGAAAAGACAAAATCTCAGTTCCTCCTACTTAAGAGAATCAACTCCGAAGTTCAAGAATATTTACAAGGTTACATTTTGGGCGTCTGTGTTGCGGAGAAACGACTAATTTCTACGCCGCTTTTTTCCTCAAAACTATCCTACCCAGAATGCATAGCGCAATTCAGGTAAAGCCGACTGACCAATTAGAAGGAATTTGAAGCTCACTTGAAAGCGAGCCGACCAATCGGAAGTGAATAAGTAGGCAGTGAAAGACGATTTGAATTTTACAACGGGACTGTTGGAAGACGGGGCTGTTCTCAGAGTTCGTTGGACCTTGCGATAATCCTTTCTGGGTCTTTCCCTTTCCAACAGCCGCAAGATCCGGTGAAGTAGTTTAGTGACGGCCTAGAATTCAGTTGCCGTTTTCAGATCTCGTCGGCCGCCGAAACAGTTGACGAATTGCCTTCTGCACACAGTACTCAGTTCTTGTTCAAATCCCGAGTCGGTACCGAAACTTAGCTGTTATCGTATAGGGCAGAGGTGGGTAATAATGGCTCTTTCAAGACCTGTGGACTTCAACTCCCAGAATTCCTGAGCCACTCATGCTGGCACAGGAATTCTGGGAATTGAAGTCCACAAGTCGTAAAAGAGCCATAATTGCCCAACCCTGTATAGGAAAGCGGGGTGGCGGTTCGGAGCAGACAGACTTGAAGAAGTAACTTAGGAGTAGCCCTGGTTAATATTAATGTTATAATTAATAATCGATTATATTCCAAGTGCTCAAAATCTGTCAGATCTACTTATGAAATAAAGGGATTGTATTCTTTTTAGTAAGGGGCGGTGGCTCTAGCACAGAGCTGGCTGGGGAATTCTGGGACTTGAAGTCCACACATCTTCCAGTGGCCAAGGTTGAGAAACACTGCTCTAGCGGCTAAGACCTGTCGATCAGAAGAAGGTCGGTAATTCAGCGGTTCGAATCCCTAGCGCCGCAAAACTGGGTGAGCTCTTCGGCTTAGAAACGGAGCTCCTAGAGCCGGAAAAGGACGTGTGCGAGGCAATCCTATGCTTTTTACCTTCACGGTTATGGATGGTCATTGAGAAAAGCTGTCTCTGGGATCGCTAGTAGGTCGAAAACGACTTTGATCACATATAATCAAATGCTATTTATTCTTGGTCGGGTTGCCCACAAGTTCAAATTTGAAAAAGGGTGTTGGTGCCTACTAAGATAGACTTTTCCAAGCCTGGCTGCCGCCCAATTCTGTAGTAATGCAATTAGGCCAGGGGTCTGCAATCTTAAAACACTCAAAGAGCCACTTGGGCCGTTTCCCACAGAAAACAAAACACCGGGAGCCACAAAACCTGGGTGGGCGTGGCCAACTTGACATCACTCACTCCCACCCAGTCACATGACACCCCTCAACCACACCTACCCAGGTTTTGTGGCTCCAGGTATTTGAAACAGGTCTCTCTCTTTCTCCCTCTCTCTCTTCCTCCCTCTCTCTTTCTCCTCTCTTTCTCCCTCTCTCTCTTCCTCCCTCTCATCTTTCTCCCTCTCTCTTTCTCCTCTGTTTCTCCCTCTCTCTCCCTCCCTCTCTCATTTCTCCCTCTCTTTCTGTCATCTTTCTCCCTCTTTTGCATCTTTCTGCCTTCCCCTTTCTCTCATCTTTCTCCCTCTCCCTCTTTCTCATCTCCCTCCCTCCCTCTCATCTCTTTTTCTTTCCCCCCTTTTTTTCTCATCTCTCTGTCTCTCATCTCTCTACCCGTCTCTCTCTACCTCTCGTGTTTGTGTGTGTGTGTGCGAGTGAGGGGGGCAGTGGTGGGATCATCCCACAGGGAGCCATAGGAGAGGGCCCTAAGAGCCACATGTGGCTCTAGAGCCGCACTTTGCTGACCCCTGAATTAGGCTAACAATGCAGAAGGCAAAATGTTGGGGCAGGCTCTTTCTTTACATTCCTAACTCTCCACTGTTAACAAAAATCCGACTACAGTATATTCATTTTTCATTTTGCTTTTTTTCTGGGCCTCTTGATTTTTAAAAAAATGTTACAAGCAAATTAGGTAATTATCTTGGGGCAGCATCACACTTTTTTTTTGTATTTGTATCACTTTCTTGATGCTGAAGCACACTTGGATGAAAAAGAAATATGGCATGTCCACATTCTTTTTCTTACATAGCTTGTTTAAAAAATGTTGGAATTATAATTTTGCATTACATGATGCTATTTTCCTAAGCTTTTGTTTCTGATCTAATTCCGGTCTGTCCCTTAAGTTAAAATTGGGTAAGGTGATGGGAATTAGGATCACTAGGAAATAGCTTGATGTACATGATGTGAATCTTAAGGTGAATGTGAAGAAGCTCCTTACTACAAAGCCATCAGAAGTGATTGCTCTTTTCAGAGAAGACAGGTCTTATTAAAACCCACATTTATAGTCTTGCAACAAATGAATGCATTGATTAGCCAGTACAATCAATCAATGAATGTCTTTTACCCTTAATCCCTTGTGGCTGAGCTGAGTTGTAAATTTGTTGCCTTAGCAGCATTAAAGCAAGCAAATTTATTGTCCTTTCTCTTGGGCATTGAACTTCAAGAAGGTTGTTGAGACTTTGAAAAGAATGCTGAGAAAAGCTATGTGGCTGGATATTATTTACTCTTTCTGTATTTTGAAATGGAATTGCACTCATTCCTGAATAAATAGATGGCAGGCTGCAAGGCAGGTATCTCTATCTATCTATCTATCTATCTATCTATCTATCTATCTATCTATCTATCTATCCATCCATCCATCCATCCATCCATCCATCCATCCATCTAACTTGTATAGATTTGTGCTGAACTGTACTAGGGTTTCAATATTCTGATACCCTGTGTCCAGTTGGAGAGACCTTTCAAGAACTTTTCACAGTTTCTCAAGTTTAAGAAAGATATGAATCTGATACTGCACATATCAACATGTTCCCATCTTGTCCCTGACACAGCATTTTTTAATAATGGTGCTAGTACCATCAGTTGAAGAAGGCGATGTAACAGTAGTGCAGCCACAGACTCCACGAGAGCAAGTAGGAAAAAGGCAAAGAATAGTGCAGGTGCTCAGTGACAGCATGCTAATGTTTGACCCTGAAGAATCAAGCCTGCTGGGCTTCGAAATTCATGGGTCTCTCCCAGAAGAAAGGCAAGAATATGAAGTTTATTTTTGATCGGGTGTTTGGAGAAATGGCTACCCAAGCAGAAGTCTTTGAGAACACAACTAAAGAGATCCTGAATGGCGTGCTGAGTGGCCACAATTGCTCTGGTAAGGAATTTTATTTTCCTGGCCTCACGGTATGACAGCAGCCCAGCAAAAAAAACAGCATGTTGCCTAATATAAAAAATATAAGAAAAAAGAAATAACTTCCTGCTAACACTCATTGAGTTTTAAGCTTCCATTAATGATATCAGATTGTGTAAGTCTGATGCTTTGGCCTTGTTGCCTGTAAATGATGGGGATTTTAATCTAACATAGGCAAGATATAAATTAGTAAAAATGCAATGTCAGTTGGTTTCAGTTTAATATTGAAAATATAGCCAATTCTATTTCCAGCCTCTTCTCAATACTGAGCAAAGGTATTTTTTGTAATACTTGTAATTAACTCATTGCACTTTAGAAGAGAATATTTGTACCTCAGGGTTGAACTTGGAGTCTTTGGTATTCTCTGAGCTTGATAGTTTTCTTGTAGATAACATCAGTGCTAGAAGATTTGCTCTTATTTTAGTGGCTTGCCCTGTCAGTGTTAATGGGAGTGTTCTTGGTGATTCCTTGACTAGGCTGTTGTTATTGTTAGCTTGTTTGTCTGTGTTAATAGTTGCTTGATTGGGTTATTGTTTACTTGATTGTCTGGTATTAATTTGGGTGTTAATCTCTGCTCATATGGGTATTGATTGCTGGTGAGGCATTTTGGTCTTTTTGTTTCCCTTTGGTCTTTTTGATTGTCTCTTGAATGGTACATAGATATTGTTTATCTCTATGTGCCTGTTAATAACTGATTTGTCCAAGTGCCAGGTCTCCAGGAATTATTTGGCATTTTTTAATTTAGCTTGATCTAGGATACTCACAGTTTTTCAGTTGAAACTATTGTTGAGTCTGTCCATGTATTGTGATATTAAGGAGTTTTCATCATGCTTCTGACTGCTACCATAGTTGGTGTTCATGGATTACTCTGCTAGTCTTCTGCCTATTAGTTCTACATACTGGTAGTGGCTGTTAAAGTTCTTACACTATAGATTATAAATGACTCCTGTTTTTCCTTCTGGGGCTGCTGGGTCTTTTGGTTTACTTAGGATGTTTTGGAGGATTCCTTGTACTTCATTGGAAGAAGTGCTAGCCAAAAGGTCATAGGCACAATAATATTTTATTTCTTCCATCTCCAGGTAGATGCTGAGAATGTGTACATTTGCTACACGATACAGCAAATATTTCCTTAGGAATAAGAAGATACAACTGTTGAAAAAAATTAATTAAAAAAAATAGTTACAATCCACTGCCCGTTTATATAAGAATTTTAGGCATCATAGCTCATGGATCTTTCTTGTTTTGGTTCTTAAAGTTGAATACTTCTGCTCTTGTTTGTTTGTTCAGCAAACAAATTGTTTGTTCAGCAATAAAACCTCAGTGATTGCTAGGGATTGAAAACTACTTGATGGCAAATAATCAAAATCAGAACCTGAAATCAAGATTCTTGGTGTTTGAGTTTGTAGAGGAAACCTAACTAAGTTGGGTGAAAAATAAAGTTTGCTGAAAATAAATTTAAGGGAAGAAAGAGGGATGCATGTGTACTCTTTCAGGTATTTTGGTCTCAGGGTTCGGGTAGCTTTAGCCTCTTGATTCTGAAACATTTTAGGATAATATGGGTTATATTTTGGGAATGTCTCTGAATGATTGTCTTCCTTCTTTTCTAGTATTTGCATATGGTGCAACAGGAGCTGGTAAAACATATACCATGCTGAGATCAGAGAAGGAAGATGGTACCTCACTATGCAGGAGCTGTATAAGGAAATAGAGGTTAAAAAGGAAGAGAAACTGTGAGGTGTTCATCTCCTATCAAGAGGTATTGTTCAACTCTAGCAACTTCTTCCAGAGAAATGTTGTTCCATTTTGTTACATTTTCTGTCTTAGTAAAATGGAAGTGTTCATGTCTTCTATAAATTGGTATTCTACTTTAACAAGCCTAGATATGCACCAATGCATAAATAGAATAGAATAGAATAGAATAGAATAGAATAGAATAGAATAGAATAGAATAGAATAGAATAGAATAGAAT
>JANHFM010010734.1:6380-20526 GCA_032468115.1 Grayia smithii | reverse complement strand
TTGACTCCCTCTTCTTTGTGGCAGCCCCTGAGATATTGGAAGACTGCTATCATGTCTCTCCTAGTCCTTCTTTTCATTAAACTAGAGATACCCAGTTCCTGCAACTGTTCTTCATATATGCTTTAGCCTCCAGTCCCCTAATCATCTTTGTTGCTCTTCTCTGCACTCTGTCTAGAGTCTCCACATCTTTTTTACATCGTGGTGACCAAAACTGAATGCAGTATTCCAAATGTGACCTTACCAAGGCATTATAAATTGCATCCGTTGGCTTGTGAATCTTGTCTACGGTCTACCATTAGGGACCCACAACTCTTAATCTGACTTTGTGGAAGTGCACCTCGGACACTGCAACAGTAGGTGATAATCCACTCCTCCTACAGGGGGCGCCCCACCTAGGTTCCCAATATACTCACTTGCCCACAATGACGTGAAGCTGATGCTGGATCTCAGAATGCACACTGGCTGTAATGGTGGAGGTCATTTGGTCAGTTGCACTTTGGAAAGAGGTGACCATCTGCCGGAGCTGGCCCAAGAGAGAGTCCCGGGCTTCTTGTTCCCGCGCCTTCTTATTCTTCAGCTGAGCCTCCAACTGCAGAATATCTATGGGAGAGGATTCATAAATGTTCAATGGGGTGACGGAAGCCAATTTTCTCATATCCCTCATTGCCCAGTACTGCATCTCATCATCTCTGCTTACAATCCCTGGTATCCGGTTGCTTATCAACCATTCGAAGTTACAACAACCTTGGAAAGTGAACTTAACAACCCATTCTCGAAGCAGATTTGGACTTACGATCGTGTGATACCTTTAATGACCACTGATTGTCGTAAAAATAATGGTCAGATTGAGTTTGATCATGCAGTGACTTGGCTTAACGACCGTAACGACTTACGACCGAAAGGCTTACAATGTAGTTGTTAAGTTGCAGACTACTTGTAAAATGTCTTATGTCTCACCCAAACATAGCACCGTTTCTCCAACTCTACCACAAGGCATAGGAAATTCATGAATTGGCATGAACCTTACCAAATGTCTTGCCTGGGTATCTGTGGTGGATTTTTGGTTCATACCAAAAAGTGCAATCTACAGAGGCTGGAGACATTGGCCAAAGTATTGGCAATCTCCTTGGATGAAGGTTTCACCTCAGAAAATTCTGAGACTGGTATCAGTCCAGAGAAACAGGGCAGTTCAACCTATTCAAAAATCTCACTGGAATCCTGTTCAAGAACAACAAGTGGCTTTTGAGTCTTGCTCAACAAGATTGACCGTGATCTTGAATAGAATAGAATAGAATAAAACTTTATTGTCATTGTTCCCTTGCAGGAACAACGAAATTTCTCAGTTGCTACATCAAGTCAGTTATGTTATGCTCTTTGAGGTCAAACAATTCTCGTTGAAGTCAAACAATCCTCATTTCAGACGCGGAGATATAATATAATAAATAATTATTATAATAAAATATAATAATTTACAGGATTTTTTTTTTTAAAAGGAGGGGGGAACTTCTTGCTTTGTTGTTTTGAGACACATTAATAAATTTGCAAAAATACTTGTCCTTTCTGTGCTGAAAGAACTTGCTCAGTTTCATAGGGATATATAACATATTTTAAAGTGAAGAAATAATTTTTCTCTGTTTGGTGAGCAGTATCTGAGGAATCTTGTTGAGGGTCCTTTTTGGCAAAAACCACCACAACAATGAACCCTGCTACTCAAAGAAATAAAAGTGGAGTTGGATCAGGGATCATTTAAATTCCTAATTCATAGAAACAGCTTTGCTACTTTGAGACAAAATTACCGATAGATGACATTTGAAGAATTATTTGGTCATTCTATGAAGATTACCCATTTCAATTTCAGATGGGAGAAAAGGTTTGACTATGTAAACAAATGTTTTAATGTATTAATCAATGATAACTAATGTTTAGATACAAGGGAATAAGTCATTAAAAGAGCTGTGATTGATGGAGTGCTGAGTATCTATCTATCTATCTATATATTAATTCTGAATTTCTTTATAATGAGGGAGATAGTTTAGGAAGTTTTTTTTTATTTATTACTTTTTCAGCTGCATGAAGGTTTACATCACAGCTTTTGTATGTCCGGAGCACAAGGGGTAGAATGATATACTTTACCAGGGCTCAGAATATCAGGGGATTTAGTCCAGATGGCAATCTTATTTCCACAACAGAAAGGTTTCAAATATTCAGTGAATGTTAGTTCCTATCTAGGGGGCTCCCATGGTGAAATTTGCTGAGGGCAATCGGACACAGAAGCATCATTGTGCATCTTGAGTTGTGGGACAGCTTGGGCTCTTCTTCAAGCACATACAGGGGTTCATGTTCTAGGGCTTATAGTTAGAGGGACAAGAGGATTTTGTGCTTCCCTACGTGACATGGTTTCTCAAGATCTAAAGTCCCAAAGTGCCATGCTGTGCATATAGACAACAACAAATAACTATTATACAATTTGCTTACTTATCACATTTTCAGGAATCACATATAAATTATGAAGTGAACCTTAAACTTGTCTTAATGATCCCCAGCCTCCAAAATAGTAGAAAAAATTCTACCTATGCCCAGCATTTGAGATGATCCTGTAAAATCCCCAAGAAAAAGAATTGTATGTTGGAAGGGAATTTGGAGGTCGTTTAGTCCAACATCTATTCTAGTGCAGGAATCCTTAGACAATTCTGGACAAATGGCTGAAAATGTTTATTTTCAATCACTTTAGGGAATCCAGGGACCCAAAGGTCAGAAGGGGGAGCCTTTTGCACTGCCTGAAGAATTAGCTATACAGTTCAGGGTAAGTCTCTGTGAACAGTTATAATCTGTTAGGAAAATATATTTTCCTCATCGTTTTCAAATAAGTGCCTCAAATGTTTCCATATAAGTGAAAAAATTACAATTTTCCTTATTATTTCAGCTTCTTTTATACTTTATCAAATACAGACTTGCAGAGCAGGGGTGGGTTCTACTCACCTTCACTACCGGTTCTCTTCGTGCACGCGCGTGACACTGAGTCACATTATGATCCAGTTCTGGATGAACCTAGAGACCTTCAGGAGGCGGGTTCAACCGTGTATTCTCAGGATAGTCATCTCTCTCTTTATGAGGGGGCTGGAAAGCTGGACCTGGACTTGTCAGAGGACGAAGACCTTCTACCAGAACAGCTGGCCTTTACTGGCCTGTTTCTTCCAGTCCTTTTTAAGCACTTGCTGTTCAAAGCCACCAATACAGCTGGATTAGGAGTTTCCCTGGAAGGGGAAAGCTCATCTTCTCCTAAGACCAATTGGGTTTTCTGTTCACAGAACCCAGTAAGGCAGTGGATTTTGTTCCTGCTCCTCCTCTTTTCGTAAACATTCTTCAGAAGCAGTGGTCAAAGCCTGGCACGGCTCTCCTTCCTTCCACACTGGGTCATCGCTTTTTCAACGTGGCTCCTGCCTTAAACTCTCAGCTTCAGATCCCTTCAGTGGACGTGCCAATAGCGGCTCGTCTACTGACAGCTTCCATTTCTGGGGATCCGGAAGAAGGATTGCGTCCAGAAGAACACCGCTTGGATCTTTCCCTGCAGAGGACCCATCTCAGTGCAGCCTGGGCTGTTCATTCAGTTTCCACTGCCTCCTTCTTAAATAGAGCTACGCTTCTTTGGCTTCAGCAATTAAGTGAAAAGTTGCCAACCAATGATACCTGCCTTCAACAAGATCTCAATAAGATCATTGCTGCTCTCCAATTCTCAGCGGACACGACACTGTTCGCTTCACATCAAAGACGATGGCATCGGATGTGGCAGCTCATCATCTCCTCTGGCTTCGCCACTGGGTGGCTGATGCCCATCACAAATGGCGTCTAGCTTCCGCACCTTTTTCCGGTGACAAGCTTTTTGGAGCCGCCTTAGACCCTCTCCTTGTTGAGACTAGAGATAAACGGAAAATTCTACCCAGCACCCAGCGCAGGAGTGATTCCAGATATTCCTCCCCTTATCGCAGACTTTTGGCCAGAGGTTCCGATTGGGGAGCAGGTTTGTCCCGATTTCAAGCTTCCTTTCGGGTTAGACAGCGGGGTCAACAAGATGGATCCACTCGGGGCAGAGTTTTTCAAGGCAGGCAGCCCTTTCAAGGAGGAGGGAGTTGCTTCTTCCGTTGCCAGCACTAAGCCCAGGTCAGAGGCTCCTATTGGGGACAGATTATCCCTTTTTTCCCAGGAGTGGGATCTCATCACAAGGGACTCCTGGGTTAGAGATACAGTCAAATTTGGCCTTTCTCTTGAGTTTCTTTCCACCCCTCTGAGGTTTTTTGTCAGTTGTCCAGTTTCTGGTGATCCAGCCAAGCGGGTTCTTATGGCAGAGGCAGTGCAACATCTCCTGGACATCAGGGCGATTCAGGAGGTTCTGCCTGGCCAGGAGGGTGTGGGGTTTTATTCTCGCCTGTTCCTGGTTCCAAAATCCTCGGGTGGATGGAGACCGATTCTCGATTTAAAAAATCTGAACCGTTATGTTGTTTATAAGTGATTTAAGATGCATTCGCTTCATTCTATCCTGGCTGGCGTTTGGGAAGGGTGACTTCCTGACTTCAATTGATCTGATGGAAGCATATTTGCATTTAAAGATACATCCCTCTCATCGTCAATTCCTTAGATTTAGGTTTGATGGCAAGCACTATCAGTATAGGGCTCTCCCGTTTGGTCTTTCCTCTGTGCCACGGTCCTTTACCAAGGTCTTGACAGCTTTGGCAGCCCATTTGCAAGTTAAGCCTATCAGAATTCAGTGTTACCTGGACAACATTTTAATTCAATCTTCGTACAGGTTGGCTGCCTTGGAGGATCTCAATTTCACCATAGCCTGTCTTGAGAATCATGGTTTTTCAATTAACTTGGAGAAAAGTCTTCTGGTCCCTTCTAATAGATTACTTCATCTGGGGGCGGTCATAGATACTCTTGAGGGAAAGTTTACTTATCCCAGGAATGGCAGTCTAGTATTAGAGATTTGGTCAGCAATGTTTTGATAACCCATAAGGTTCCACTAGCAATGCTGTCTACACTGTTGGGCAAGATGATATCTGCCATTAATATTTCTCCTTGGGCACGACTTCATGCCAGGGACCTTCAGTGGTTTCATTTGCCATTCCAGAAGGCAGGGAAAGTTCATCCCAAATGAAGGTTCTGGTTCTTCCACGGGTCAAGAGGTCCCTCTATTGGTGGAGTTCCCCTGCTCTTGCCAAGGGGAGCCTCAGTCACGAGCCCAGTTGACTAGTGCTGACTACGGATGCCAGCCTATCGGGCTGGGGAGCTCATCTACTCACCCAGGTGGCCCAAGGCAAGTGGACCCAGCGCAATCTTCAGATCAACATCAACTGGTTGGAGCTCCGAGCAGTATATCTAGCCCTCCGACACTTCCATCAGGTGATTGCCAAGGCTCACGTCCTAGTTCTCATGGACAATGTGGTCACCAAGGCTCACCTGAACAGACAAGGGGGCACCAGATCATCATGCCTCATGCTGGAGGTGAGGAGAATAGGTCTCTGGGCAGAGAGGCATCTGTCATTGCTGAAAGCAGAACACATTTCTGGGAAAGCCAACATCCAAGCAGATTGGCTCAGTCAACAAGACATAGACCATGCGGAATGGCACTTGGATCCGTGGTTTTTCCAGCAGATCGCTTGCATCTTTGGTTGGCTGGGAGTGGGTCTGTTTGCGTTCCAGAGCAACGCACAACTTCCACAGTTTTACACCAGGTACCCCAATCCTCTGGTGGAAGGTGTGGATGTTCTACACAATCCTTGGCCTCGATGCCTTCTCTACGTGTTTCCTCCACTGCCTCTTATCGCCAGGGTGGTATGCAAGATTTTGGAGGAGCGGGCCAAGGTGATTCTCATCACCCCTCATTGGTCCCAGAGGCCCTGGTTTGCCGACCTCAGGACTTTGTCGGTGGCTCCTCCTTGGCCTATTCCACAGGATGTGACCCAGCTGTCACATCCAGGGAGTTCTGGTTCATCCAGACCCCCATTGGTTTAATTTGACCGCTTGGCGATTGAGCGGTGGGCCGTGAGAGCAAAAGACTTCTCCACTGGGTTCATACAGATTATGAGGCTGCTCGGAGACCTGCTAAAGAACGTATTTATTCAGCTACATGGAAGGCATTTGTTATTTTGTGTCATCGAAGAGGCGTGTCTCCCTTGCAGATTTCCATGGCTCTTATTCTGGAATTTCTACAGGAAGGTTTGATGAGCGGCCTGACACCAAACACTCTGCAGAGGCAGGTAGCAGCCCTTTCATCAGTGTTGTCATGTGAGCCTTTGGGGCCATTGTCCCAACAGCCAGAGATCAAACGATTCCTAAAGGGCGCTATAAATATTTTGCCCCCAGTTATGCATAGGTACCCTTCTTGGGACCTTTCCATTGTTTTAAACTCTCTTATGAGAGAAGCCTATGAGCCTTTACGTACTGCCACGTTGCGTTTTCTAACTTGTAAGGTGGCCTTTTTAGTGGCTATCACATCAGCTAGACGGATTTCGGAACTTGCAGCGCTTTCTGTGAGAAGTGATCTTTGCGTGTTTCATGCAGATTGAGTGGTCCTTCGCCTGGATCCATCCTTTGTTCCCAAAATCAATACTGCTTTTCATCGCATGCAGGAGTTGATTCTTCCCAATTTTTGCCCTCACCCTTCCCACCCATTAGAACACCACTGGCATACGCTGGATGTCCATAGGGCTCTCTGGATATACATCAAAAGGACTGCTGTAACTTGTCACACAGAATCTCTCTTCATTTCTTTCACTCCGTCTCGACCAGGAGGGAGAAGAAGCATTGGTGATTACCTAATACGCACCTTCTCGTTCGGTGGAGACAGCATCCAGTCCCACCCTGTGTGTCTGGTTTTGCCTATTCTGGTTTTTCTATTTCCCTTCTCTGTCTATTTTTGATTTCTAAAACCAACACGGTACATCTGTATCTTCGTCTTCGCCAAAAGCTGGAGTCACCTGACCAGAGAGGCGGGACTTAGCAACTTTACAGACCCAGTCCTTCGGTCTGAACAAAATGTCATAAAAAAATTCCTTTTCTGATTTTGACTAATGACATAACATAAAATGTATTATAAAGTTTGCCAAATTTCAGTTCTATTGGTATAATGGCTCCTGGATTTTGTTCACATTCTGTAAATGAAGCCGTTTGAGGTATCTTGGTTCAAAAATTGTTGCCCAATGATGCACCGTTTTGGTGTGTTAAAGGTTAAAGGTTACAGGAATGAGAGTTTTACTAGTATACAAAATTTTGTTCAAGTTTACTAAAACATTTACTAAAACATAAATTGTTCTTCTCTAGGGAAATCCTGGTGACCCCGGCTTGACTGGCTTCATTGTAAGTAACATTGGGATAGATCAATTTCTATAATAAAATTAGCTATCTGTAAAATAAAATAAAGCACAATTATTATTTTGAAAAAATATCTTCATTTATAGGGACCACAAGGTGCTCCTGGACTGGTGGGTAAGCCTGGTCTAGAAGGAGACTCAGGTCTTCCTGTAAGTATTATACAACTCTGATACTATGACAGTAATTGACATTCTTTATTATGGCCAACAACTTGAAAATTTCAATAAAACAAATAGTAAAACAATAAAAACAAAACTCAGCCAGAAGGCAGAATAATAATAAAGTAATAGAATTAAGAATTAAAAAACTAATAAATTCTTGACATGCTATTCAATTGAACAAAATTGCACATCATTGAAAAATACAATGTTGTGTTATTCTGATTGGATAATAATTAGTGAAAATAAAATAAATCTGTGTGGCTTAGGAACTTGATTGAAAGAAAATGTATAAAACATGCAGTTATCCTTGTTAAAAGCATATAAGAAGAGTAACTTATATGCCTCTAGCTTATGTGGACAAAGCCTCTAGCTATATTTCTAAAATTGTTCTTCCAGTACTGGTTTGGATGTGTTGATGGTAAAGCTTTACTAAATATTGATACTGTATTGAAATGTGTTGGTGGTAAAGCTTTGCTAAATATTGATACTGTAAGATGATTTAAGAATTTAACAGGCCTGATGCACTAAAGATAAGTTTCTGACATGGCTTCTTGTGGAAGGTAAATGCAAGTCCTTAACCCATTATCTTGGTGCTAATTTAGTCTGATCAGAACTCATCTATGATCAGATTTCTTAAAGGAAATTGTAATAATGCAGCATTTGCTGTCTTTTCCATTTAATGCTAATGAAACTAATCTTAACAGGTAGGTGAATATGGTTAACCATATCCCTTACAGTCCAAAGTGTGTGAAGGATTTTACTAAAAATAGTTTTATTTATTTGTTTATTTATTTATATTTCACACTTCTCAACCATCCATGTCCCTCAGATGCAATTATTTATAATGATTGCAGAGATAAAGAATTGACCTAGGAATGATAATATCAAATTTCTTTGTTCTCTACAGCATATAATTCAGAGATGCAAATTGTCTGCTAGGCAACTGAAAATAAACATCCAAATACTTAAAAGTTTTTAACCTGTTCAGGTGACAGATTTGGCATCTAGCAAAAGTGAGGATCCTGATATTGCTATTATTGAACTCTGCAGTATCTCACTACAAACAAGAGGGGATGTTGGTGGTGGTGTTCTTTTACTAGGCTTATATGTTACTCCAATCACTGCTAATTCTGAGTACCTTAAATATTCCTTATCTGTAAGCAGAATTAAAGCAGTATAAATAATCAGCACTTACAATAAAAATCAACTGTTTCAGTAACAGTAGCATATTCATCTCCATGCACCAGGAATGATTAAAATTCAGTTAAATCTGCACTCCCACTGTAAGGGGGACTATGCAGTCTTGTACCATTTAAGCCAAACTGGGTCTGGGCCAGTACAACTGCATCATCTACATAATGGAACATTGTAGTGGAGCATCAGTTTGAAGGGAGAGTTTCCATTACTTCAATGTTGTGAGGAGTGGTCACACCCTCACAGATGGCAGCTCTAAGTAACCGAGACAGTATATGATGTATACGATGTATATGAATTGTGGATTATCACAAATTTTAAAATTTCCTGATTTCCCTTCAAATTAAATAAAGTTTAACAAGCTTATAATTTAATAAGTAGAATAAATTACTAAAAATTAAACATGTATTACTTTTATTTAGGATTTTTTTTTTTTTGAATGTATTTAAGTAGACTAGGTAGACAGTATATGAAGTAACTGATGTTTTTCCATGTATTTACATGAATTGAACACTTCTAAGAGATTACTCAGTTTCTAAAACATTATTTTTAGGGACTTCCAGGACCCCCAGGATCTCCAGGGCCTGTTGTAAGTATTTGAGGACTCACCTTAGATTTATAGATTCTGATGTTTTCTGAGGTGATTTAAAATGTCTAAAATGTTTTTTGTTGTTGTTTGAAAGAGGAACATGAGATATTGTAATATTGTAAATTGTTGGGACACAATGGAATAAACATTTACATGAAATCAGTTTTGAGCAATTTTGTTTTTAGTTTTAGTGCTACTTCATACAAAATTCTTTAATATTGCATTAACTTTTCCTCTGAAAATAGAATTTCTGGAACTCACTCACATAAACAGGTAGAAGAAAGTTAATTATTCCCATTCATTCCCATCTTCAAATTTCATAGTTATAAAAACTGAGGCAGTTATGCATTTTTTCACTGACTTTATATAGCTACAAACTATTCATTTGGCTGAAATCCTATCCATAGGAGCACAAATTGGTATGCACAAATTTACCATCAGCAAGAAGGTATTCATAGCCTACATAGGAGCTTCAATTTTATAGGAAGAAATCAAACTGAAAGCATTATGGTTGGTCACACAACCAGATGTTTAGACAGGATTTGGTATTTTCATCCATATATCAAAATATTCCCAGTTCCCAAGCACCTGAGAGTATTATAATTAGTATTACTGATAACCAAACATTGAATATTTCATTCATTAATTTTTTCAGTAGGAGCTTCACGTATGTTATGGGACACATCAAATCTCAAGAATATGGTCTAAGTAAATAATTGACATAAGTGTCTAAGAGAATTATTTTATTTGATGTAAAACAGTATTAAAGTCCTGATATTACAGAGAAACATGTAGTTTCTGGTTAAGTATGTAAGTATAAGTTAAATGTTCATTAACTGTCATTTCAGGGCAATAGAGGTCTTGGCTTTTATGGAGAGAAGGGTGAAAAGGTAAAATGAATTTAATCAATTTGCATTTACTGTGGGGGACATATCTTTGTGCAATCTATGCAAATTGTTTTTGAGGTCAGATTACAGTACTAGAAATGCAGTCTCTTTTAAATCCCTATTTTTCAATCCATCCATTGTCTTCCGATTCTTCAGGTTCTGGGAATCAGAAAGTCTTCACTTTCACTGAGTTCAAAGAATGTACATTCCATGTTGTTTAATTTTTCATTTTGCCTATTAAACTTATCTTTGTGGCTTTTCTGAAGGGTGAAATTGGACCTCCTGGTCCACCTGGGCGCCCATCAACAGGAGAATTCATCAGTTCAGTAGATGAAATTCTAAGTGAATACAAGGTAATTAGAAATATTATTGAAAATTACAGATTATTCATTCCTTTGAAAAATAGAATTGCTCTATCTAGCCTTCCACACTGTAGGTTGTGTCTTTCTTTTGCTATATTGGATTACTGCAGTCTTTTCTATATACACATCTTTTATCATTATTTTACCACCTTTTTTACCCTCAAACTGCTTTCCTCACAAGTTGTGCCAATAATATTTTCTTTTCTTTTTCTCTGGGGATCCGTAGCAACTTAAAGAGAGACCTTGTCTTCCATCCATACCCGCTTTCATATTCACAAGAACATTTTAAGCCCATGTGGAAATATGGTATCTGAGAGAAGCTGGTGATCAGTGTTTTTCTGTGAATCACTTCTGAAATTACAGAAAACTTAAATACAAAAATAAAAGAAGTCATAGAGGTCTGTATAGTACATTGCAGATATTGCAACTATAAGCAGCCACAGCAAATTGGAGTTGTCTTAAATTATCAAACCATATTTCATACAATGATCCAAATTCTGCCGTTATTGGCTTCCATTCCAATATTTTACAGTAAGATATAAGTCATGGATTTTTTACATTTTGTACATTTTAACCCTTATAGGAGCTTTTGCCCATCCTTCTTCCCCCAGCCATGGTCAGCTTGGTAACCCCCACTATCCTACAATACATAAAATCAGTCTTCTTCTTTTGTGATCAAATAATCACAAGGTCTTTTCAGTCTATGGCAGCATTGGGAAATAACAGGTAGTCATCAACTTAAAATAGTACGTTTAGTGACCATTCAAAGTTACAATGGCTCTGAAAAAAGTGACTTATGAGTATTTTTCACACTTACAACAGTTGGGGTCTCCCCATGGTCATGTGATCAAATTTCAGACACTTGGCAATTGACTTATATTATGACTATTGCCATGTCCTGGGGGGTCATGTGTTCACCTTTTGCAACCTTCTGACAAGCAAAGACAATGGGGAAGCCAGATTCACTTAACAACTGTGTTACTAACTTAGCAACTGCAGAGACTCACTTAACTGTGCCAAGATAGGTTGCAACATGCAGCAAAACTCACTTAACAAATGTCTCACTTAGCAAAAAAAAAGTGCTCAGTTGTGGTTGTAAGTCAAGGACTACCTGTAGCCCCGCACAGGAGAACTTAAAGTTTATCTTCTTGAATCAGATATGTGAAACAGTGTGATGGCCCAGTGATGCTGCTGATTCCTTCCTTTATTGCAACATTGGTGAATTTTAAATCATCTCCACAGCTCATAAAAACTAACTTAAAATTTTGTAGGTTCCTCCCAAACCTCATCTTCTGACTTGCTGTTTTATTATTAGCTGTTGTTTTTTCCTAATCACCTTCTTGCTCTTCTTCGTTTTCCACATAAATTCTGAGTTTAAAGTTGGCCTAAGGTAATTGTTGGCCTTTATTACTCCACTTCAATAGTGCAAGTCCTACCAAGGACTTGGCCACCATATTAATTTTTCTAGGAAAGGTCAATCCACTCAAGACTAAAGTTGATTTAAATATCATGGGAATACAGTAGATAAATCAACACTCTCTATGGGGCAAAAAATCTAAGCACTTTTTTTCTAAATTTAATATAAATTTAGAAAAAAGTTCTTTAATGTAAAATGACTAAAATATTCACACTTCAGCCTTTCTGTTATTCAGTGGTGGCCTTACTTTACAGGGCAATTTACCTGTATCTCAAGTTGGAAAAGTTCTCCTGTGAAAACTGCCCCTTAAAATAATTTTATATCATGTGATGAAACAGTTCCCATACAGATGAAACACTCTTAATAGTTTCAAAGGAATATTTTGAATGATGTTATTTTATTCCTGCCTTTTTTTTTTTTTTTTTGCCTTTCATTTTGTGCTTACCTCTTAGGGCAGGGCTGTCAAACATGTGGTCCATGGGTCAGATGCATCACGCACTGGCCACGCTAATGCCAGGTTTAGCAAAGAGGAAAAAAGTTGCAATACATCATGTGACAATGCGAGTTTGACACACCTGTCTTAGGGTATAAGTCTTCTGTCATAACATGGATAGAAAGTAAAATATATGGGAAATAAATTTTGACTCACAAGAGACTATATTTGCAAATAAAGTATTATGTCATCATTTTACGAACTGGATTCTATATTAAAGAAAATAGAATTCAAACTAAGTCTGCTATTCCCCTCAAGTTTCTTTTTACAGCCCTTCTAATGAATTTTGATTTATCACCAAAAATTGTCATACAGATAACTGAAACTGAAGTATTCTAGCTGCTATAAATTTAGCAGAGAATAAGAGATATATGCATACTTATTTAGTGTTATTGTTGTTTTACATTATTAGGGTATGAAAGGAAGAAAAGGAATGATTGGACAACGTGGAATTCCAGTAAGTAAGTCCACAAGAAACACAGTTATTTCTGTGATGAGAAACACCTACACTATTTTCATAGAAAAGAGTAATATCTGGATTCATTGTTATTTCAATAATAGTGGTGCTTGGTTGATAATATGATAATGCAGTATTTTAGCTATAACATTGAAAGTCTTATTTGAATTCAATATTTTTTTCAGAATTTAACATAAATTTATAACTCAGACCATATGAAATGCTTTATTTCAGAATTTAGACTATTTATAATTCATAACCTATATAACTCTCTTTTTATTATTTCCTAATAGAAACTCCTTTTAGCATATTTAAAGATGCACAATATCTCTAAAGAAATCAGTGCTTCCCAAATAAAATACACTGGATACAAACTCTTTTTGAAATTGGAGAGCATGTCCTGGATGGTGGTACAAAATGGCTTTATGGAAGAGATAATAGATTTATGAAATGGCTGTCATCATCAGTCAAAAAACAGATGCACAGATCTTGATAACCATTAGTTGGTACAAAGCAACAGTAATACAGATATTTATCACCCTCTAGGGGTCATACAGATTTGTGCAGCCCTAAACTGTTCAGCTACAAGCAAATAAACTCGGTGAGGTTATTGACTGGTACTTTTGCTCTAGACCTCTACCTTTTCAGAATATGTGAGATTTTTAAACAAATCACCATTATTTTCACAAGTTATTTTCTTTGTACACCTCAGAGAGGTTCAGCAGCAATTCTTGTAAATACAGATTGTGGAAGGGACTGGTGTTTTCTTAGCAGAATGACAAATTCATATTTAATGGACTCATACAGTAAAGAAGGAACCTTAGATCTAATACAACCTACTCAGTACAGGATCCTCTGGAGTATCTTTCACAGACGGTCATCCAATCTCTGTCTGAAGGCGGGGTACTGAATTTGAAATAAAGCAGCCTGTTCCACTTTAGGCATGAAGTTGTCCTGGATGTGTAGCCTGAAATTCTGCTGATTGAGTCAAATGTGATACTTTTTCATAACTAGCCTATCAGTTCTCTCAATTACCCCAAGTTTAGTTTCTGCTCAGGTGGGGGAAAGCTTTAACTGATGGTATTTTTCTGCAATAGGGAAGGTGTTAGGCAGGGGTGGGTTCTAAATTTTTTTACTACCAGTTCTGTGGGCGTGGCTTATTTTGTGGGTGTGGCTTGATGGTCATGTGACTGGGTGGGCATGGCCAACTCAATGTCA
>JANHFM010010731.1:0-10278 GCA_032468115.1 Grayia smithii | reverse complement strand
ATTTATTTTTCCCTCCATAACTATTGTCCAATAAGAGGTGACTAGAGAGTTTATGCCCTTATATGGACATAACAAATACCATCATTTCCAAGACCTTTGGATTATCTCTGATATCTTGAATTAGAGAAGTAAAACAATTATATATATGTTGAACAGATTTCCACTGTTTGTTTTTAAGAAAAATAGAAAAGGATCATTACTTGTATAACTACCACTTTTATAGTCATTGTATTTATATTTGGAGAAAATTATAATATCCATTCTTGCAAATTGTAATAGTTTAATATACACTTATCAATTCACAAGCAGTCCTATCTTTTTATTCTGAAGCTTAGAAAACATTAAGTAATCATGCTAATGGAATTAATACTTGGTTTTCTGAACCATTTTTTTATAGGAAAGAATACTGGAATTAGCATGGATAGGGAAAATACTGGCTGATAGGAGAAACCTCACCATGCCAAAAAAGAAAATATTTTGTTAACAATTCAGATTAAAGTTGAACATGCAGATAAGGGCAGGGTCAAAAATAAATTGACTAAATTTGAATGTGGGAGTGAAATAATTAAAGAAAAGACCTTTGGGGTACTTCTTCTCTTGCTGCCCTAACCATGGACTTAGTTTGCTTAATGATTAATCCAGGATTGTCCTGAAGCTATTTTAAGACTCATTTCCATCACCACCAAACAGTAGTGCTAATGATCAGAGAGGATAAGGATTGAAATATAGAAAATTTGGACAACCAGGATGCCTGAAAACAATTAAAAATGTTGCAAATAAACAGAATATTTGCATGCACAGATAGTCTTTGAGTTACAACCACAATTGGGACCTGAGTTTCTATTGCTAAACAAGGTGGTTGTTTAGTTAGTTACATCCCTTTTTATGACATTTTTTTCCTACAGTTCTTAAGTGACCACTGCAGTTGTTAAATTATGTTCACTAAGCTGATCTAGCTTAGAAACCAGCTAGAAACCACCTGGGAAGGTTACAATATAGTGATTACATCACTTCAGGATGTATCTTAAATACATGCATGTTGCCAAGTGCTGGAATTCTGATCACATGACCATAGAGATGCTGCAACAGTTGTAATTGTAAGAACCAGTTGTAAGCCCCTTTTTTCAGTGTTGTAATTTTGAATAGTGACTAAAGGACTGGTTGTAAGTCAAGGACCACAGATAGAAAGCCACTTATCATTGAACTGACTTGAACATGAGACAATGAGAAAATATTGTAAAGCCCAATATTTTTTTACAAAAAAAGTTTGTGTTACACACAAAACAACAGATGAAATCCTTCCTCACAGTTGAGGACAGAGATAGTCCTCAATTTACAACAGTTCATTCAAATTACAATGGCACTGAAAAAAGTGACTTAAAGTCATTTTTCACACTTATGACTATTGCAGCATCCCCATGGTCATGTAATCAAAATTCAGATGCTTGGCTATGACTCATCTTTATGGTGGTTACATCATGTAATCCCCTTTTGCGACCTTCTGACAAAGAGTCACAAGCATGTTATTAACTGAACAATAGCAATGATTCACTTAACAGCTGTGGCAAGAAGGGTCATAAAATTGGACAAAATTTAACTTAACAAAAGCTTCACCTAACAATATAAACTTTGGGCTCAGTTGTGATTGTAAGTCAAGGACAACCTGTTTTTGTGATTGATTTTACTAGAATGTGGAGTCTCAGACAGATGTCAATAAATTAATTACATACATGACTCACTGCAGAAAGAATGAATCTCGTTTTCAAATTATGGAGAAAGTATCATACCTTTAAAGAGCATGAAATATGAAATTCAGCATGTCAACAAAACACCAAACAAAAAAGATGCAAGGTTTAGGAAGTTTTGGACTGAAGTGTCTTATCTTTAACTTTTGATGTTTTTCTAACTTTTTCCACTTCCCCAAATCCCTCTCTTTCCAGCCCAATCTTATGCTAAAATGCATATTCCTTCCCCAAATTCCAGATGTTACAAAACTAAAGATTGTCCTTGTACTACTTTTTGTATCTGCATGCCTAAAATGAATATTACCTCTGCTTTGTTCTGCTTTGATCAAAAGGAAGAAAAAAAAACCACAGTAATTTCCAAATCATTGCAAATCAGCTGAAGGTTCAGATTTTCCAAGGCCAAATTCCAGGATGGATGGAGGTCAAATCAGGCAGACTTTGAAGTTGTTTGACCAACCAGCAAAAGTGGGATTTATTATCCTCTTAAAACGAAGAGAGAGGTTAATTTAAGCTTTTGATAAAACCACATTGTTTCTTCTAAATAAGAGACATGCTTTTGAATTCCTAATAAGTATTGAAAAATGCCTAATGAAAAATTAGACCATCAATATTGCAAAATGGGAACAGGAAAAATGGAACAAGTTAGGCTTGCAGCATTATATTTATGTAAAAGAGCTGTTCCTATTCTTGCCCTTCTAAAAAAGAAAAATTGTCTGAAACTGCAATATTTTTTCAGAAACTATTTTCCCCAACTGCAGTAAAGGTCACCCAGAATACTTAGCTTGGGAGTTACTTCCATCTCTCTGGATAATTACTATGACAAAATCCACTGGTTCCGTTCTACCCAGATTGATACAGGTTGTCTTCAACTTACAACTATTTGCATAGTGACCATTATAACAACACTGAAAAAAGTGACTTACAACCATTCCTCACAGTTACCACCATCACAGTATCCCTATGGTCACATGATCCAAATTTGGACACTTGGCAACTAGCATGTGTTTCAGCATGTAGGTTTACCTGATCACCATTTACGACCTTCCCAGCCAGATTCTGGCCAGCAAAGTCAATGGAGGAAGCCAGATTCACTTAATGCCTGATTCATTTAATAACTGCAGTGATTCATTTTAACAACAGTGGCAAAAAAAATTCATAAATTTGGGTATAACTCACTTAACCGCCCCTAATGGAAACTCTGGAAACTCTATTTGTGGTTGTAAATCAAGGACTACCTGTATAAGACTCAACTCTGATGATTAGGAAGGTTTGTGAAATATTGTGGCTTATCTTTTACCCACCTTGCTGCGATTTTTTGTTCCAATTACAGACAACATTTTTCATGGAAAATCAAGGTTAAAGCTCATTTCAGTAAAAGGCAACTGCTTTTAGTGTGAATACATAGTAGATAAGGACTTTGGTGGAGGATCAGAATAAGTCAAGATTGATGCCCCATGATTAATGTTTCACACTTATCTTTACATGCATCATGGATGTGAAGGGGGAGGGCTCTGACTGCATGCATACCAAATAAAAAACACCAACTTTCTATGTGAGTGAAGCACAGCAGCAGAGTGTGAGTTTCTGCAGACTCATTGTTGATTGAATAGAAAGGCTCCTCTGATGAAGGAGTAGGTAGAGGTTGGAGAAGGTTGAGAGAGATGGCAGATGCCACAGGAAAGAACAAGAAGCCTGTAGAGAAAAGTCTCTGCTGGATTATCCTGACCAGGCAGGGGTAGATTTGTATTGTTAGTATTAGCCATATAAATCCTTCCATTCCCCACTGTCCTGTCAGAGCTGAAGCTTCTTGGATGAGAAGCAAAATACCTTCAAAAGAAAAAAAACAAGAAAGTCCAGTTGCTTCCTGAAAAAGCATCCTTGGGACAACCATGACCTGGATGACTGAAAATCTCTACAGACTTTTAGCTATACAGTTTGGGATGAATACCCTTTGAATGGAGTGGGAGTAGGAATGCGTTTCCAGAGGTAAAATTGCAAACTACAGGAACCAGGAGCCACTACTCAGGTGCTCCCTGAAGACACAGATATATCTCCAAGTGCTTCAATGACCCTCTAAAACAGGAGTGTCAAACTGGTGATGACATGTTATCATTATGTGACATATGACAACTTTTTTCCCCTTTGCTAAAATGGGGATAGGCGTGGCCAGCACATAATGCATCCGGCTCGCAGGCTGCGAGTTTAACTCCCCTGCTCTAAAAGGATATAGATCAACAGCTGTCTGCAAGGAATATAAATCCTTCCATTCTCCACTGTCCAGTCAGAGCTGAAGAAGCTTCTTGGATGAGAAGCAAAATGTTTTAAAAACAAGAAAGTTCAGTTGCCTCCTGGAAAAACACCTTTGGGGAAACCATGATCTGGATGACTGAGAATCTCTATAGACCATTAAATGTTTTGCACAGCAAATGTAAGGATGCTTATTCAAAGAAAGCAATTTTCTTAAGTGTTATGATATTTCCCTTGGCTAGTTAGCACATTTCTTTATCCAAGTTGAATGTATTTGGTTTGGTTTTGGTTTGTCCTAAGTGGCTTGTTCTTGCTTCCTTCCTAGGATTAGGGTGAGAGAAAGTGACAGGCCCAAGACAGGATGAGAACTCACAGTCTCCCAGTTTCCTTAACCACTGTACAAAACTAGCTCTTGAAGGAAATATAACTATGACCAATATAGGAAAGGCAAAGGTACTTGAGGTCCTCGAATTGAGCTCAAAATTTCTGTTGCTAAGTGAGACAGTTGCTAAATCAGTTTTGCTTCATTTTACAACCTTTTGTCAAGTATGAAACTATGGCAGTTACATGTCTCTTCTTTTCAACTTGCCATTGGAGTAAGGAGGGAGGGGTGTTGGTTTAGAATGGATAAGATGGAGAAATGAAACTTCAACAATTCCACTGAAGGCTGTGAGAGCCTGACACCTTTTCAAGGACATGATAGCAAGTGTGAAGCAGATGGTTCCCATAAGAAAATGAACTTCTTTACACGGACTATATGAAAGGTTGGGGGTTTGGCTGGGGAAGGTATTGTTTAATTCTATGAACTAGTATCTGGGAGCCTCAGAGTTAGTTTTGTTTCGACATTACAGTTTTGTTTATTTTTATCTATTTCTAAATTGTTTTAATTTTAATTTAAATTCTGTGTGACTGTCTATTGGTCTTTTAATCTTTGTGAGCCACCCTGAGTCTTTCGGGAGAAGGGCAGCATATAAATTGAAATAAATTGAAATAAATAAATAAATAACCATGCAGTGTATTCAGTAAACAGTAAGGTTTTTGGAACAGAATGAACTTACAGTTTTATTTAGATTTTGGAGCTGGATGTTGATACCATTCTTGCTAGAGTTGTTAAGTAAATCACTGCAGCTTGTTAAATTAGTAACAAGGTTACTAGCCAGTGAATCTGGCTTCCTCATTGACTTTTCTTGTCAGAAAAGTAAGTGTCTATGGAGATTCTCAGTCATCTAGGTCATGGTTGTCCCAAATATGCTTTTTCAAGAGGCAACCAGGCTTTCTTGTTTTTTTCTTTGAGGATGTTTTGCTTCTCATCCAAGACTCTTCTTCTTGGATGAGAAGTGAAACTTCTTCAAAGAAAAACTAGAAAGTCCGGTTGCCTCTTTGGGTCACAAAAGGTAATCACATGACTAAGGGACACTGCAACCATCATAAATGCATGCTAGTTGCAAAGAGTCTGAATTCTGACCACATGTCCATGGGAAAGCTACAACGGTCAAAAGTGTGAAAAATGATCACTTTTTTCAGTGCTGTTCAGTGTAACTTCGAATGGTTACTAAATGAATGGTTGCAAATCGAGGACTATCTGTAACCATTATTTTATTTATTTATTTATTTATTTTATTTATTTATTTGTCAAGCATATATAAGATAATAAATAAAAGTATATTTCATCAATATATTCTTTGTCATGTGGTCCTTTTAGGGGTGGCATGGATCTAGAATCTTTAAGTTTGTTGTTTACAAAATTATAAAAAGCACGGGTGGATTTTGTGCGCAGAAGGTTTTCTTCTTGCTTGATGTGATAATTGGTGCATTCTGTCTTTATTTGTTGGCATAAATTTTTGTAATGGTTTTTAAAGTTAGCTACATAGTTGGTTTTGTTTTTTTGCCAGAGAGATTTTTTTTTGGACTGTAGTTTCCTTATTGTTATTGGTAATTTTTTTTTTTTTGATTTTGGGAGATATTAGTGGTACATAAAGTTTAATGATTCGTTTGATTTCGCATAAGAAAATGTTGTAATCGTCATCAGCAGTATTACAGTCAGTGAATAGAATTTGCCAATCAAGAGATGAGAGTTCATTGTCTATGAGGTCATAGTTGGCTTTTTTAAAGTTATAACTGGGAATCCCATCATTATGATGTTTTTTGTCATTATGATGGTTTTTGTGAGGGCCAAATCCTGCAACCATTCTTCATACATTTTAGTCTCCAGGCCTTTGATCAGTTGCTCTTTTACTTTATTAAGAGTATTTACAGACTGCTTCAATCCATTGGGACAGTGAACAAGAAAGTGAGAAGAGTAGCATACAGTCAAAACCAGATTCTGGTAATCCCAGGTGCAAACAGATGCTCCAGATCCCCTACTGGAATCTGAAAAGATAAAGGTGAAAGAGTCCCTGTGGATTTTACTCCGCTAGTCGATGCCAACTTTTGAATCTGAAGCCCTGATGAATTCCCTTGTTGAATTATTATCCACATGATGATCTTGCCGGTCATTTCCTGGGTATCAAACACTGCATAGCAATGGATCGAAAAGACTAGAGGGGACACCGCAATCTGGAGACAGACCATTCAGCACCCTTAGCTTGGAGATTGCCAAGGCAGGGTGTGATATTGGAGCTGTGAAGGCAAGCTGCTTCCTTCCCCTTCTCGCCTCCTTCAAGCCGCACACAGCTGCTTCATGGAAAGAAAACCACGGCTAGTGCCCCCCCCCCCGCACGTCCCAGGCAGGGATGGGTGGGCACTGAGGAATGTTAGCAGCTTATCAGCTGTCAGGGAAGTCCAAGGAGATGGAGATCGGCTTCTTTTCTGTAGCCTTTGCAGACAGACTGTCTGGCTCAGCAGGTCAAAGGGAGTTTGCAGGAAGGCAGGCAGGGTGGAGGTCTTTACTTTAAAACCCAGCATGGGTAAAGAAGTTTGGCTCACCTGGAAGTGCTGAAGGAGCAGAAATGGGGGTGTGCATGTGCATGTATGTATGTGATGGCCATCCTTGTCATGCTTTGGTAGAGCAAAGTTGGAGAAATAAAATCAGCCTGTAGCCCAAAGGCAAACCAAATGAAAGAATTCAGCACAGGGAGGCTGAGGTTTGTGTCTGGTGTAGATAATAATGGAATAAGAGTTGGAAGGGACCTTGGAGGTCTTGTAATCCAATCCCCTGCTCGAGCAGGAGACCCTGTGCCATTTTAGACAAATGGTTGTCCAGTTTCATCTTAAAAGCCTCCAGTGTTGGAGCACCTACAACTTCTGAAGGCACAGTGTCATTGCTCAAACGACATAATTTATGTGAGTTGCACAACGACATCAAGGCACATGTGGAGTCACTCTCCTCTTTGGTGTCCTGCAGATGCTTGTGGTGTCTTGTGCAAACACATTCCATTTTCCTGCACCATGCAAAAGTGTGTTCACTCAAGTCCAAAGTGACGGGTGATGCAAAACCCCATCCTGTCGGTTGTGTATCCATGCATATAGATTTCCTTCCTTTAGGTGACTTGTGTTGTCTTCAGCTCTAATTTGCTTTGAGAACAAGCCACCAAAACAATGACTGACTTACTGGATTCCAATGACTCAAAAATGTGGACAGGTTCACAACAAAACCTGAGATTGATTAAATTTAGAATTCATTCCAAATTAACCTAATTATGTAGGGGCCTTGCAATTATACCTTGGGGGTTTCCAAATGGCCAGGTTAAAAAAATAAGTAGCTTTTCAAAGAAAAATTGCCACGCCATTTATTGAGTTGGGACATGGAAAATAAAATTCCCTATTCTGGGCTGATTCCTGATTCTGTATTCCCCCCTGGGTGGATCAAGAAAACTACACTGAAACAAAAGCCGTGCAGGGCATTGTGACAGAGCAATGCGGCTTCCTTCTGAAGCCTGCACATCGGGGGACTTCAGCATCAGGCTAAAATGAAAGGGGGGGGGTGAGATACAGCTTGTTATTGTTCTTGCACGCTGCCGCTGGGAAGAATAGCCTGGGACCCTCGTGGGAAAGCATATTTTCCCCCACCCCATCTGCGTGAGTTCCATAAATAAGCAGACTCCTCCAATGAAGCCAGTCCTGAAACAGGAATGCCAGATCCACTTGAATTCCTTTAGGAGGGCTGATAAAAGCTGGCTGCAAGGGGCGGGAGAAACCAGAACATGATAAAATTCCATTCAGCAGAATTTCTATTGATTGGGGAGGGCGGGGGAAGGAAAGCTGCAGGACAAAAGTGCTCGGGGGATGTTAAAAAGTCAACATGATGGCCGTAGGAGCATCCTCAAAGCCCCACCCTTTTTTTTGCAAGTCTCACAACTGTGCAAAAAGGGGTAGAGCTTCAATTAAGAGGTTACGGCTGCTATCCTGACTCTGCACCCCAGAGTTCAACAAAAGATATCTGATGCTATCTGTCCAGATATCACAGAATAACAATGTTGGAAGGGACCTTGGAGGTCTTCTAGTCCAACCCCCTGCTCAGGCAGGAAATGGCTGTCCAGCCTCTTTTTAAAAGCCTCCAATGTTAGAGCACCCAAAGCTTCTGAATGCAAGCTGTTCCATTGGTTGACTGCACTCATGTTAGGCAATTTCTCCTTAGTTCTGCGTTGCTTTTCTCCTTGACTTGTTTCCATCCCTTGTTTCTTGTCCCACCTTCAGGTGCTTTGGAGAATACCGTAGGTTGACCCCCTCTTCTTTGTGGCAGCCCCTCAAATATTGGAAGATGCTATCATGTCAAGAAGGATGCTGGTCCTTTTTATTAAACTAGACATACCCAATTCCACCAACCGTTCTTTATATGTTTTAGGCTCCAGTTCCCTAATCATCTTAGTTGCTCTTCTCTGCACTCTTTCCAAAGTCTCAGCATCGTTTTTATAATGTGGTGATATGGAGAAATTTCAAACATGGAAAGGTGAACTAATTAAGCTTACCACTGGGATCTATGTATACTGCATAGCCTGGATGTGTGCATCCCATTAAACCACAATGGGATTTGTTTGGTTGTTGCTGAG
This sequence comes from Grayia smithii, assembly GCA_032468115.1. Classification (NCBI taxonomy): domain Eukaryota; kingdom Metazoa; phylum Chordata; class Lepidosauria; order Squamata; family Grayiidae; genus Grayia; species Grayia smithii. Next base: position 1,298 of record JANHFM010010731.1, on the reverse strand, counting down.
CAGATCACATAAATCTTTTTTGCATGTTGGGAAGAGCTCTTTTACTCCAGGCTGTTCTGTGGTTTTGAGTTGGTTTTTTGTACATATTATAAGCTGCTGTGAGTCTTAGGGAAGCTGGACAGCCTTAGGAAATCCAAATCACCCTCCTCATCCTGGTCCTCTATCCATCCTAGCATATCAACTGGATTCTTTGGCTGAATTTGCAGCTCAACCCTTGTGGCTTAATCCACAAATCATGGTTAAGCATAATGCATTAACTGAGTCTTGTGATTCAATGATGCACGAAGCAGGATATTGGCATCCTTTCTTTTATTTTTTTTAGGTCCTGCAAATTTCATTCATCAGTTATACTCCCCAGTTGCCATTCCATCTCAGCTGGGAAATTTTGAAAGGCATCCCAGGAAAGGGACCCCTGCAGGAAGGAGCTCCCTTGGCTCCTTCAGAGGGAAGTGACAGAAGCAAATGGGTCAATGAATCACAAAGTAATGGGTAGGAAGTGAGCATGAATCAGCCTGGCTCCAATGCAAGGTGGCAGCTGGACAATAGTACTTATGACTCATCAAAGATTGTGAAGCACTTAAGTTACTACTTCTCCAGCTTCAGGGCAAGGAAATAGACCAGAAGCAAATGTTGTTTTTCTCCATTTGCTTCTGCCAGAGGCTTTACTGCATTTTCCATTCCTTAGGATGCATTTGGGTGTCATATGGGGTATCCACAGAGCAGGGGTGGGCAGCTATGGATTCTTTATGACCTAAGGACTTCAACTCCCAGAATTCCTGAGCATGGCTGGCTCAGGAATTTCGCCCATCCCTGCCACAGAGTATGGTTAAAGAAGATATACCAAGATGGAAGCAATGGATGAAACTAATCAAGGAGCAATCCAACTTAGCATTAAGGAGAAATTTCCTGACAGTGAGAACAATCAATCAGTGGAACAACTTGCCTCCAGAAGTTGTGAGTGCTCCAACACTGGAAGTTTTCAAGAAGAGACTGGACAGACATTTGTCTGAAATTGTATAGGATCTCCTGCTTGAATAGGGGGTTGGATTAGAAGACCTCCAAGGTCCCTTCCAAATCTCTTATTCTGTATTCTGCATTCTATTCTGTTTGGAATCCATCACAATCTTTTCAAAAGATTGCAGTTCAGCAGTTTGAGTAGCTAACTAAACCCAACTCTAGATCCAGAAGCAGGAGATTTTGTTTCTAGACCAAGATTTCAGTTTTGTGACTCATGATGTGGATTCCATGAAGGAATTGATAAACTTCCCATGGGGGGGGGGGGAGGGTATGAGAGAGTT
>JANHFM010010730.1:235457-245906 GCA_032468115.1 Grayia smithii | reverse complement strand
AAAATAACTTTTATAAAAACCAGTGTTGATCCAAAACTTAAATCAGAAATATATATAGAATGTTGATGGTATTATTTATTCTTAACTTGCTATATAGGAACTAAGCTCACCCAGTGTGGTAAATTATAGTTTCTTTAAACATGTTTGATGATTAAACTACAATGGGATGAATACACTCATTTCACTAAGCCGTAAACACTGCTTTATATTCTACAATGGCTTGTTTCATGGAACAAACAAATCACATTATTGAGGACTTTTAAGTATTGGAGCAGCCTGTAAATGCAGAAAATAAATAATAGTTTTTGCATTTTGCATAAACCTGGCCACATTCACTTGTTCATAAAGTACCCATCAACTGATTATGGGTTTGGTTTGGTGTTTGATTTGATATGGAAGGCCACCCAATTCTCAAATAGAAACAGCATTTTGATTCATCACTCCATAGGGCTTTCCGTAGGCACTCTCTGGGCAGTTTACAATGTAGCAGTATTATTTGCATATTGCCCCAACAATCTGGGTCCTTATTTTATCTCAGAAGGATGGAAGGGTGAGTCAACTTTGAGCCCCATCAAGATTGAACTTCAGGCTATGGGCAGAGTTTGCCTGCAATATTGCATTTTAACCATTGATCCACCAGGGTTGATGATAATGGGCAGCTTACAGAATTAAAAGGAAACAGTGGAAAATTAGTCTAATTCTTATAATAGAAGAATGGCTGGAAAAACTGATGGAACGAGCAGAGATGGATAAATTTAATTTAATCAAAGTAAATACATCCAGTTTTATTTCTACTTGGAAACCACTTCTGGATTTTGCGATTAAGACAGAAGATAATAAAACGTTGACTTTGAGGTTTTGCTGATTAGATAAATTTGTTTTTATAGAAATGGCTAATACATATTAGGTATGTAAAAGTAAAAAGCTGAAGTAGTAATGCTATTAATTTATTCGTCTGGGCTGAAAAAAGTTCATAAGTCAATGCTTTTCTTTCTCTTTCCCCCCCTTTATCCTACACTTCCCTCTTCCCCATTTTCCACTATTTTCATTTGTATTTTACATTCAGTTAAGTTTAATAAAAAAGAATTTAATAAAAAAGAATTTAAAAGAAATGAGAGTGTAGGGAGAATTAAAAGTTAAGTTGAAATGATGTCTTCTGATTACCATAAATTGTGTTTAAGTTCCACATCTGGCAAAAAGGTACTTCTCCATTCTTATATGAAAGCATCAATTATTTTCCACAAAATAATGTGTTCTCAGGATAGAGATCTGTTGTCTGTAGGGCATCATGGGAAAAACAGTAAGGTAAGAATAGAACAGAAGAAGCCTTGCTAGGTTGGGCCAAAAGCTCATTTAATCCAGAATTTGGGTCCCATGGTGTAGGGTATGAGAAAATTCAAAAATAAAATAGTATGTAGGTATATAGGTTAGAAATGCATATAAGTAAAGATTCGATTTTGCTTAGGCAGGGGGTTGGACTGGATGACCTGCAGGGTCCCTTTCACCTCTGCTATTTGTTAAACTTGTTAGACATTATTCTGCTTTAAGATAGTTGGAGAACACACTGATCAATATGTAACAAAGTTGTGTTAGAATAAATCTTCCTTTGTTTTAGGACAGTTAAAAAGAGGTCCAGCTATGGGAATAATGTCAAGGCAGTTGAAATAAGAAAATGCTTGCAAAGTATTTTATGGGCATAGTTATGGGGAGGTGTTGATAAATATATAATTAGAGAAAAGAGATGCTGTTGTCTCTAAGAGGCCTTTCGGATTAGCTGTGATCGGTCACTGGATCTGATGTAGGAGGGGCATGGGGAGCGTCAGAATAGAGAACTATAAAATGTAATGCTTTTGAAATTTCAGGTGTGGTTTCCTGGCTCAAATTCCTTGTTGAGGTCTATGCTGGGATACCCTACCCAATTTTGCAAAATTGCTCTTATTATTTTCTTTTAAAATTCTTTTCTTTCTCTTGTTTTCATCAACTCAAGTTTTGTTGGCCGAAATTCATTTCCAACAATGGTGACAACTCATAACCATCCAGGAAGCCAATAAGCAGGGCTGAAGGCAATTCCTAATAGCTGTTCTCCAAGAAACATTCTTCAAAAGCATGATGAGAAGACCCCAATAGCCTTATGTTCCTTAAAAATTAATCTCCATGTTTAGGGACTATTTTGATTATTCTAAAAGGAAATAGTAGAATGGAGTGAGGTGGGGTGGGGTGGGATTCTTTATTAGCCAAGTATGATTCAACACATAAGGAATTTGTCTCCGGTACACAAGTTCTCAGTTGTTTGTATATACCAGGAGTTCCTTTTTTAGAATGTGCCAACTGGGATGGTTGACACCTGCCTTTTCATATTGCAAAATCTACAGGTCTTTTGGTTCACAGTGCGAATGTAATTTTCTGTTACTAATGAATAGGTTTAAATGTTTTCAAAGGATGTGTGAATCAATCCAGAAGTGAATCAGTAACTCATCTTGGAGCATCATCAGGGAGAGCAACTAGATTAGATCCAAAGCTTTGCTAAACTGATAGTGTCTATTGAATAATGGTGACAACCCTACCATAGTGGTAAAAAGCTGGTTAGTTTTGCTAACCAGCTCCAGGTCTATAATTAAAGTATTTATCTACAGCAAATTTAATCTTCAAAGATATCCCAAAATCCAAGTGAAACTGCTACTACTTTCTTAAAGCTTAACAGTTGTTTAATACAAAAGGAGACTAAAATAAATGTTCTTAGGAACATGTAGCCAAGATAAAATGTTAAAATAATATGAGTTTTCATATTTGTATTCAGTTTCCATAGCCAGCAGCATTCTGCATGGCTAAAACCGTCCTCTTCTGATGTTATGCTCTGCTCTGATTTGAAGAGTAGAATTACTCATGTATTACCAGCATATGCTTTACTTTGATAAATAACGTTGGCGTCTAAGATTTTTTTAAAGCACAGCAAAATTTAATAAAGTTATCATTATGTAATATTCTATTAGCAGTAAGTGTTATCCGAGACAGTAATCAGGTTTGAAAAAACTCTGCAAAAATAAACAAAAAAACCTTGTGATTTCGCAATTAAATTCTGCACATTAACCATCAGCTGATAAACAATTATAGCATATTGCTCCTTTCAACAAGTAGAGCCAGCCTTTAGTTATTTAAATTCAGGACTTTAGAAATATACAAGCATGCAGAAATTAACCCAGCAAACTAATTAGTTTTATGCCACATAATTTAGATTGGATTGTTTTAAAATAACACAAGGGGAAAAAATAATTAAGTAATCTGAAGAGTCTGACTATGAGAAGCAAAAATTACATTTATCTCAGTTTTTAAAAATATATAAAAATAACTGTTGAGAAATAGTGATCATTCAATGTGGGAAGTTGGTATTTATTTTTTTTAAAAATGCAATGAAATATAAACATGGACCGAAAAATAAGTAGACAAGCGAAACTGCAATAAAGATGAGATAAAATATTATGAAAGTGCATTTGGTTACAAGTAATGAACAGAAGGCAAACTGAGTCACACCAGGTAAAACATTAAAAAGTTTCATCTTTTCTTCTTATTCTTCCAGGTAAGGAGGGCCAGCTGCCATATGAATCCTACAGTTGCTTTGTCCATTAAAAGGCAGCAAAAGTGTGATTATGCAACCTCAAATAAATTTCAAATGTAGTGGGCTTGCCTCTTTCAATGCTTCTGTTCTTAGATTTGCAGATGTAATCAGTTGTCTCTGCAAAACTCCACACATTATAAAGCCAAATGTGTGCTGTTAATCAAAACATGTATAAAACCAAGATGTTATTATAATCTGCATTGCCAAAGGGGCACTGAAATTAGACTTGTAACCCTAAAATGCTCTCTGTAGTGGCATGAAGTCACTATTTCGGTATGTTTGTTCCTATATCTAATTAATGAGAGTAAAGGAAAATCTTACTTGAGACATAATACTCTCACTAAAACAACCTGCAATCAATTAACGGTGTCAGCAGTTAAACTGAATTTTCTCTCTTCCATGTGGAGGTGAATACACTGAACAGATTGATAATTCCCATGGAGAGTGTGGCTAAGTGTTTCTAAGCAACCTTGTTCTATCATTTTCTTTGGCAAAAAACAAGAAAAAGAGTTTGAACTGCAGTCTGATGGAGCTATGAATACTAATGAAAACCCAAAAGAAAAGTACTTTGTAACTGAGTTCTGAATCAAAACAGAATACAGTCCTTAAAAAAATTCTGAATGAAGGATGTTACATAATTCCATACATTTATGGTAAATTTACATGGTAAATTGTTGGCTAATTCTGTTTTCACCCATTTCTCATTTCCTTTTTCATGACAGAAACAGGTACGTTTGTGAATTTCTTCAAATTCGCCTTTTCAACCATGTGTTTCACACAAACACTTCTTGGAATTTTTCACAGTATATAAAGAATTGTATCCATAACATGGGCAGTTATAAATTAAGAAGGTCCCAATTTAAATCACAGATGTGACATAATGCCCAAGAATATTGAATTTTAAAATTCTTGGTAAGCTTACAACTAGATACAATGTAGTACTCTGAGCTCATGAAAGCACAATATATATTATTGTAATAGATATATTACAGGTATCATGTACATCTACATCTAACCATTAGAATAGATGCAGTTACTCTTTAATCAAAAAATGCTAACTAAATCCAAGTCTTTAAATTTAAATTCTATTCCTTGTGCTTGTTTAATTTTTAAAGTTGCAAACTCTAAAGGAGAATAAAAATTGATTCAACATTTGTTTTGTTTTAAATGTAGAAATAAATATTTTCATAACAACTATCAGAGTAATTTTTTCTATTAGTGTCAGTCCTGCCTTGATCTTTCCACTTTGATGCTTAAAAAGGATAGCAGATACTTGGCCCTCTACATTTAATTAATTCATTAGTACAGGAGGGCAACTGGATTAAACAAATTGCCCTAATTCAGGGGTGTCAAACTTGTGTCATCACATTGTTGTCATGTGACATATCATGACTTTTCCCCCCTTTGCTAAACCAGGGGTGGGCGTGGCCAGCATGTGACAAATCTAGTTCATGGGTCAATACAAATGGATCCTGCAAAGGAGTAAATCATTTGTTTGATATAAGTGACTTAAGAAAGTCAAGAATAGATATAAGTGGCGTGCAAAAAGCAGCCATGCACCTTCTCCAATATCCTCTATTCTAGGACAGATTGAAGGCAAACTTCAACTGAACATTACCAAAAATAAAAAAAGTTTAAAGAAGAAAATTGACCAAATAGAAAAGAAATCCAAACACTGACTGATGTTTTAATATTGCCATCGGGAATGTTTTATTTTCTGTAACCAAACGGCAAAAAAGTCCTAAGTAAACAAAATGCTCAAAGACTTTTTATTCCTTCAAGTCAAGCTCATCAAACACCTAATGAATTTGTCTCTAGGGACAGTGTTTGATAATCGGGCTATAAATCATCCATCCAATTCAAGACATGTTGCTTGCTTCATTGAATGCACACAAGTAGAACATATACCAAAAGTTGTTTTCTTTAAAATTGGCCAGATAATAGTAAACCGATATACAGAAAGCTTGAACAGACATATAGATAGATGAAGATGCATTTTATTTAGACCCCTTTAATAAAAATAAACCATCATCAACCAACAGTAACAAATCAGTATTTGCTTGTTTGTTCCCTATTGTCGTACTTTATGATTCTTGACAAACGTATTTTTTCTTTTATGTACACTGAGAGCGTATGCACCAAGTCAAATTCCTTATGTGTCCAATCACACTTGGCCAATAAAAAATTCTATTCTATTCTATTCTAAAATCATCAAATTTAAGGAAGACTGAAGAGAAGTTAATCTGTCTATACAGAAATCAGCCTACTGTCAAATGCCTGGCAGCGGTGAAGCACCTGTGACAATTTTTGGATGGCACTGCTGTGGCATCCAAACATTCACAAATGTTCAACCTTTGGTAACACTGCTGTTAGCAAAATAGCATTCAGTTTATGCCAGGATATGCAAACCTATTAGTGGAAATAAAAGGCAGAATTAGGAAATTTAAACTATAGGGAGCCTGAGAGGGGCAAAAATAAGAACTCCTGTGTGATAAACATGGGTCAAGAAAGGGTCACATTTTTGTGTGAATCAACCAGCCCTTTGGCTGGAAGCTCTTAGTTTATTTTGCTCCAGCAAAGATAGGAAGTAGCTTTCAACTTAAAGTCATTTCCTTTCTTCTCCAATTCCCTGCATCTCTCAAAAGCCTCTCACACAATTACACTCCTATGAAAACTGATCTTGAAGGAACCGTGTTTATTAAAGTCCTAGCTCAAATTTTACTTTAACAGTCACTATAGATTGAAATCAGGATAAAATGAAGTAGAAAGGCTCATGCCTATGTTCCAATTAGGAACTAATCAGCAACCACCGCTTCATACAAATCTGATTTAAAGCTGCTGTACAAAAAGACAGAAGGAAAGGGTCTTACCACTAGCAAAATGATCCCGAGACTTAACAAATGAAAAGTGATTTTCCTCTAGGAAAATCCAATTTTGTGCCCCAAGCAACTCTTCAGCCATTAACTGAGTACATTTTGCTAATGAAGAATCAGCTGTTTTGTTTTTACTACAAATTTACTCACAAATATAGTTCCCAAAACAAAAGAGGTACCATGGTAGACTTTGCTTAAGTATGTATGACCCAGGGGTGGGTTCTACCCACCCTCGCTACCGGTTCTCTTTGTGCTTGCTTCGCTCGCGCTCGCGCGTAAACCGCGCTACCGCGCATGCGCAGAAGCTTTAATTTTAGAAATATCGCCGAAAAAGCACTCTGTGCATGCGCAGAGAGCTAATTTCGGCAATTTTTTTAAAAAAAGGTGATTTGGGGTGCGCGGGTGTGCCTGGTTCCGGGACGCTGTGAACCGGTTCGGTGACGTCACAGCATCACCGCTACCTATTCGCGCGAACCGGACCGAACCGGGAGCAACCCACCACTGGTATGACCCAAATATTCACTGTACAGCTAATATTACCCTGTTTTCCCCAAAATAAGACATCCCCTAATAATAAGCCCAATCGGGCTTTATAGTGCATGGCAATAAGGCCAAGCGCTTATTTCAGGGTTCAAAAAATTATAAGACAGGGTCTTATTTTTGGGAAAACACAGTACTAAGCCATAATAACATTTTATTCATGTATTCACAAATGTTACAAAACTATTAAGTGCAAATTAAATACAGTATAAGGCTTATCTATCATCTATGAACTTGATCTCGTAATAAAATGTATTCTAAGAAGGAACCTTTGTGTGTAACTGTTTACCATACATGTCAAGAGGAAAGAATCTTCCCAAAGTGTTTCAACAGGTAAGAATAAGATACTTGAACCAGTAGTCCTTGACTTATGACCACAATTGGTAATGGAAATCTGGCCACAAGTCATTGTGGTTGCAAGTCAAGGCACCCTTTTCCTTTCCTTGTCATTTTTCACATTGTTAAGTGAATGACCCAGGTGATTAATCAATCACACAATCATTAGGTGAATGGTGTGGTCATTAAGTGAGCCCCTTCTTCCAAAATGGGCATCTTTTGTCAGAAACCATTGAATAACATTGCAAATCACAGTCACATGGTTGTGGGGCACAGCAACTAATTGTAAAGGCAAGCCAGTTGCCAACCACCCAAAATGTGGTCATGAGACTGCAGGGATTGCCACTTTACAATGGGCAAAAGTACTTTATGGGTTGCATAAATGTTCTTTAAAACAACCAGTCATAAGTTGAGGACTATATGTATGTCACTCAGTCCAATAAAACATTTTCCCAATTAGATTCTATCCAAATATTTGGAATTGGGGAATCCTCATTTGTCTAAGAATTTTGTTTCTTTCCTCCTGCCCTCATATAAATATACCCTTCATGCCCCCTCTTAAGGGGGAATCAAAGTTATGAAAAGAGAATAACAGAGTAATAAATAGTAGGTCAACAAAATTAAAAACATGAAATAAGAAAAATATATAATTAAATCTGGTTCACACCAATACCAATTACTATGCCTTTCTTCTATTACTTTCAAACCTTGCAAATCATGCTTGGTTACACTATGTTCATACAGATTCAAACACTTGTTTTCTAAATTTCTCAGTCTTTTCAAGAAGGACATTATAAACAACTAGACTTGCTTTTATTTATTTACTTATCTATTCATTTATTTATTCATTCATTCATTCATTCATTTAATTTGGTGCAATACAATAACCATGAATGGGGACCTTTGGCCTCTGCTAATGATCCAAGGGCACTGATCCAATAGTAAGAGTTAGAGGTAAGACTCTATTCTTCCAGGTCTTTTAGATATAATGAGATTTATAAGGTCAGAGCTCAGAATACCTAGAGAAAGAGAAAGAGCAAAAAAGAAATATATGCTCTACAAACTCTACTTCTTTATGCTCACTTGGGCAAATTTGCTCCAAGAAGAAATTATTATACTTCTCCTCTATTACTGCCCAGAGTAAAATATTGAAACAAAGTAGGAAGCATTATGGTTGCTTAAGCATGCAAAATCATATGGGTACTTTATTAACTAGTTTTCTATTAGCTCCAATCCACAGTTAGACATGCATTTCCTAATATTTGAGGAGGTCTGTACCTAGAATAGCTTTAAAAAAATATCAGCACTGATCCTGTTAAATCCCAATGCTAAAAGTCACACTGACTAATGTCCTTCTGGAGCAATCTTCCAGGTTGACTTGAAATTATCAAAAGGAATCAGAGCAATTAAACAATCCCTATCAAAAGTTTGGGCCAATTACTGAGTCAACAAATGCAGCAATACTAACCCACAGGGGAAGCCAAGCCTTGCAGCTCATCCTCACTTCAGTTTCATCTCACATCATTTAATCTGCTTTATTTTTAATTACATTCTTTACTCAAGGCTCCTTGTTTGACCTTTTTCTCCCATTTCCAAAACAATGCTATTTTCAGCATTCATGCTGCATTTCTGCTTCCTTTAAACTTTACTATTTCTTGCTTCCTTTGCAACTGTATTTTCTCTCTGAATAGATTACAGAGAAACCTTTCTCCACTTTTTTTTTGCATTAATTATTCTCTTATAAGTATTTTTCTTCTCATTGAGATCTCTTTTATTTTAGCATTCTAAGTCTTTCTTTGAACGTTCCCCATCTGCCTTTTCAGGTAAAGTAATTATTTTCACCTTCTTCTAACCAGTTTCCACAACGTCTTTCTTTCCTTCCATTTGTCATTCATCTTAACCATTTTCCATACAGGAATCACATTGTTCTTCCTGTATAAGATTCTACGTTACATTCCTTTTTTTCCATTTCAAGATATATCCTTGGCATTGCCAAGATCATTGCCAAATGATCTTGAAAATATATGGAACAATTCACATGCTCAAATTCATGCTATTATGGCTTATTAAGTTATCAATGTAAACACTTGAAAATATGGAAAGTACATGGTGGTGTTTTATGGTATTGAATTGATATATCCTTATGGTATATATCCTTATGGTATATCCTTATGGTATATATCCTTATGGTATATCCTTATGGTATATATCCTTTATGGTATTTCAAGATATATCCTTGGCATTGCCAAGATCATTGCCAAATGATCTCCATTTTGTATCTCTCATCATCCTTGTACTTTCTGCTAATTCTTTCACTCTTTCTTCAACAATAACCAAATAAATCATACTTTTCAAAGTTATTTTTTCCATATACGCATAACAATTGATTTAAACTATGTATCTGAAACAAAAGACTTTTTGTAGACAGGCAGTCATTCATCCTTCTCTAGGCCTAATCATTTTTCTCTGCTGTCTCAGCAATTCCCTTCCCAGATCACATTCATTCAGGGTGTTGCACAATTCACATGCTCAAATTCATGCTATTATGGATTATTAAGTTATCAATGTAATCACTTGAAAATATATGGAAAGTACATGGTGATGTTTTATGGTTTCTGTATAATAACAGGGCTTATAAACCAGAATTTAATGAAGGTAATCTAATCTACATTTCTAGGATGCAGAGGCGCAGTAAAATCACTTCCTGGTGTCTAACAGCATAAGTGAAGAAGATAGGTCACATTTTTCTCTTAAGACCAAGTTTCTTCAACATCAAAGCCATAGAATGCTTGGCAGAGGAACATAACTGTTTCTTAATAAAATTCAGAATCAGACATATTTAATCATTGCATAAATGGTGGTGTGGGTAGATATCTGGACCCAGGTACAATGTCAGATACTGACATTGAATTTTGAACCAATCTCTGTATCTCAGCCCAGCACTTCACTACCATTTTTTGTGTGGGGATAAAATGAATTGTTTGTTTGTTTGTTTGTTTGTTTGTTTGTTTATGTATGTATGTATGTATGTATGTATGTATGATTTATTTATTTATTTATTTATTTATTTATTTATTTATTTATTTA
>JANHFM010010730.1:220576-233587 GCA_032468115.1 Grayia smithii | reverse complement strand
CTGCATGTCATAAGCATTTCAATTAAATTTACCATATTGAAATCAAATCTGATGTTTTTTAACTTTTATTTGGTATGTTTTGGAAGAGGGGTAGTCTTTTACGGTGAGTATATCCCAAACTCTTTATTTTAACTGGAAAAGTTTGGGGTCGTCTTATACGCCCAATCGTCTTATACACCGGAATATACGGTAAGTAGACTTTTGATGTCATAACATAAATTAGTAGCTTGCAAAAGAAGACATAGAAATGTAATCCCTACAGCCCATAGCAGTGCTAAAATTCAAATTGGCAAAAAAAAAAAATTATCCTGAGAGAATTATGGAATGCTCATGAGAACTGTGAATTCTCACCTGAAATCCTATGAGATCTCATTTGAAGACATTGAAAATTTGTGAGTTGTAGTAGTTTTGGAATACTTCAACTATTTTTGTTTTAATCTAACACTAAAGGTATGTATGTGTCAGCCTTATCAGGCAGATAAGACAGGAAATGTTTCCATTACCGCTTAAGTAACTATGGAGAATTGTACTTTCAGACTTGCAAGATTTTGTTAATGTAGCCTTAAATAAAATAGAATTAGCTTATCTGGATTTATTTGCTGTCTGATCTATCTGGTAAGGCTGTCATCAATCTTGCAAGACTCTTATCTGATCTTTTCCTAGGAAACATCTCTACACCCTTCTCCCAAAGTTTTTTTTTTTTTTTGGTAAACAAAACAACAATGATCTTGGCATTCCTTAAGGTAAAGATAAAGGTTCCCCTCACACATATGTGACTCTAGGGGGCGGTGCTCATCTCCGTTTTAAAGTCAGTGCTGTCTGAAGACGTCTCTGGGGTCATGTGGCTGGTATGATTAAATGCCAAAGGCACATAGAACACTGTTACCTTCCCACCAAAGGTGGTCCCTATTTTTCTATTTGCATTTTTTATGTGGTTTCGAACTGCTAGGTTGGCAGAAGCTGGGACGAGTAGCTCACCCCGTTATGTGGCACTAGGGATTCAAACTGCTGAACTGCCAACCTTTCAATCGAGAAGCTCGATGTCTTAGCCACTGAGCCACCGCGTCCCTTCTTTGGCATTCCTTACAAAGGTCTAAAAACAGTCTGGGCAGCATAGTTTTGCCAAATCTTATTCTAAGGGCAGCGAGGGAAAGTCCAAAACATATGTAAGGAGAAAGAACACACTTAAATTACTGAATAAAAAAAAAATCCTTCCATATTGAATGCATGTTGAAACATGGAAAGATTATTTAAAGCTAATCTACTAATGCTGAAATCAAATTAAATGTGAATATTAGCTTACATTTGTGCTATAATGATTGCAATAAAACTTACACAGAAAGCAACCTTACTGGAACAGGCAGAGGAATAGTTCCCTGAGAAGCATTTTGCAATCAAATAAAAAGAATTTGAAATCAAATAAAAGAATTAAACTCAGCAGTTCATAACACAGATCTGTGTATAGGAGACCCAACAGTTTTTATCACCTCCAGGATAGAAATAATGCTGGTCTTACTAAATAGCTTCACTACTGACTGACTTACAAAAGTAGCTTCCATCAAATTCAGTTTGTGAAGAAAGACTAAAGTTTGCAAATAAGTGTTCATACAAAACAGCTGTATTTTAAAACACTATGTTTAAGTGTACAATAAATTCTAGGCATCTCTGCTGCTTCCAGTATTTCAGCAACAGGGATAACAAGAAAAAAATCACAGCTGAAAATAACTTTCTCATTTTTTCCCCTAAATCTTTTACAGTGTATCTAAACATACTGCACACTCTCACTGTTGCTTTCTCACTCTCACACCGACACGCATCAAAATAAATGTCTTCCCAACTACATCAGAAATAATTTAAATGTGGCAGAACTACCTAGTGCATTGAAGGGGATGTCCAAAGGTTGTCTATTCTGTTCCATAAAAGTAGCCGAAAGAAACCAATTTTAATCAAATATCAGAATATTGCACCCAACAATCTGGATCCTCATTTTATCAACCTCAGAAGGATGGAAGGATGAGTCAACCTTGAGCTGATCAGGATCAAACTCCTGGCAATGGGCAGAATTAGCCTGAAATACTGTATTCTAATCAGTGCACCACCACAGCTCCTAGGCATTGTTTGCCTTAATTAAGTGCATCTGTAAATGAACAAGAATAATTCTTCTAGGCATTCAATCCTATATTTCTTAACACCATCAAATGGCCTAAGGACCCCTTTTTATATAACCATCTAACTACAAATCAGAGGGATATGGTGGCTCAGTGGCTAAGACGCTGACCTTGTCAATCAAAAGGCAGTTCAGCAGTTCAAAGTCCTAGTGCCACGTAACAGGGTGAGCTCCCATTACTTGTCCCAGCTTCTGCCAACCTAGCAGTTCAAAAGCACATAAAAAATGCAAGTTGAAAAATAGGGACCACCTTTGGTGGGAAAGTAACAGCGTTCCATGCGCCTTTAGCATTTAGTCATGCCGGCTACATGACCACAGAGATGTCTTCGGACAGCACTGGCTCTTCAGTTTTGAAACGGAGATGAGCACTGTCCCCTAGAGTCGGGAACAACTAGAATATATGTACAAGGGGAACTTTTATCTTTTTAACTGCAAACCACGAAAATAACTTCTGTATATTGAAGCCACAGCCTAAACAACTTACCTGGATACACAATATTCCCTCTTGTTATTAGCCAGCCCATCTTAATTCCCTTAAAGCCCTTCTTGGCTATCCATCTTCAATATTTTATTTTATATATTATTTATTTAAATTTACTTATATGGTCATCAATCTTTGTGTGCCATAATTCTAGGTAGGTCATAATCAAAACAATAAAAACACAGATCCAAAAACAAGAACTTCTTGCACTGTAGAAAAATAATAATTTAGCACTTGACTTAAACAGGGGTCTTCTGATCCTCAAACACACTATTCATGAATAATATAAAATGTGAAATAGTTAATTTTCCCGTGAATTCAGATCACTTCTTATTGAATACCCACAGCTATCTGCATTGTCTTATTTACAAAAGTACATATATGGTATCTTCAAGATCTGTGAGTGTGTGTGTGTGTGTGTGTGTGTGTGTGTGTAAATTTTAATTTATTCAGAGAACATTAAAATACAAAATGCCAAAATATTTTTTAAAATAAAAGAAAAAACACAACAAAGACATTAATAAAAAGCACCTCTGCTTTTGGTCAAATATCTTAAATTTGACCTTTCTAGAATCTTCTTGAACCTCAACTTTTCCTTAGTTTTCCTTATGCGCCTAGTCTAGTTTGAACTGATTTAAATCACAAATCTGAAAGAATATACATTTCCTTTTATGAATTCTTAATTAGCAGCAGCACCAACATCTCCAAGCCAAGATCTCTCTTTAATATACAAGTTAATGGAGCATGGACTTTAGATAGGGATGCAACATGATCAAAGGTTCAAGTCTCTCACTTCCCCATTTTATAAAAAAATAAAATATTCAAAAAGAAAATAAAAATGTTGTAATTATTATTTGCAGGAAATAAAGTACAAATAATACTTTAATTGCTGTGGGCCTTATTGCTCTAATTTGGAATTAAATAGTTGTATCTTAAGACTTGCTTATAATACTATATCTGAACAATGTTTTCCAATAGCCTTCATTTACCCAGTGTGTGGGGGTGTGAATATCACCCAGAGAAGACTCTGGCTGTCAAACTTCTCTTAGCAAGATTAAATATAAAGAAAAGGTGAGCTTTGAAGGAAGACAGAGGAACAGGCACTCTCCAGGCAAAAGAAGAATTACAATTCCTTTGTTTACTGAGAAAAGCCTAGATTCCTGTCAAAGAACAAGTGGCAGTTTTCTCTTCAGAGAGAAAGCAAAAGTGTAGAGACAAATCTGCCAACAAGGTGACTTCTTGAGAAAATAAGCCACAGTCTTTGTAGGCTGTAAGTGACAGACTTGAGTTGCATGCAAGTAAAACTCTGTAGAAATAATAAATATTCTGAGTGATATAATTCAGAGAGAAATTGAGGCATCTAAGATCATAAGAAGAGAGCCTGTTAATATACTGGTTAAGGCACAAAGCTAGAAACTAAAGAGACCTTGAGTTCCAGTCTTGTCTTAGACACAAAGCCAGCTGAGTAAACATGAGCCAGTCACTCATTCTCATCTCTAGGAAGGAGGCAATGCCAAACCACTTCTGAAATCTTGTCAAGAAAACTGCAGAAACTGATCCAGACAGTCATCAGGAGTCAACACTGAATTTTCCCAGGGTCTGATGGGCTTATTCTGTAGTTGTGTTTTTGAAAAGGAAGGCTATTATTAATTCTTAATTTGCATGCTTTAATTTCAGATGTATTGTGTGTGGCTGCTTAGGTGGTTATGTGTGTTATCCACGTTATTAAATGAAGACTGTCTGTTCTTCTTTTCATGTATAGTAGAGAGACACGTTGATTCTGTTGGGAATCTACAATAGAATTATTGGCTAATTTACTGAAAATACTTTATCCTACTCCTTGCCCTGAAAGGCTCACAGATCAGATTACACATACAGAGAGTAAGACAGTCTCTATCCCAAAGATTTACTAGCAAGAAACAGAAAAGAAAACGAGAAAATGTGTTCAGATACCTATTCTATTACAGTTCTTTTAATAATCAGCTAAGATTTAAAAGTCCTGGTAGCCCAGTAGAATAGCCATAAAAGCTTAGGTAGAACTGGTCATTATTTCTTGTCTCTCTTTTCTCTAAAATTCATTCTGAAGTATTGCATGCATACTTAATATTTATCTGACAGACTGCACTTCTGATCACATGTACAAATCTATAATTCTTTGGCATGCAGAAAATAATAAGAAAGCTATTTCATTTCCTGGATAATTAAAATACATACACATGAATGCAACTTCCGTTGAAATACAACGGAGACCAAAAAAGCTGACAATAAGAAGTAAGGACAGAGAAATAAATATGTTAATCAATAATACCTACTACTCTAAGTTATTCTTTCCTCTTTTTTTCTCTTTTGAAATTTAAAAGGAGCATTACTGCTTGAAAAAAGCAGATGCCCAAAGTTTATTTAAACCATAGTGCCACCCAAGAATGAACAAAGCTTTTTATTATCTGAAATATGAGCCTTTAATAACCCTTGCGTGTGTGTTTGTGTGTGTGTGTGTGTGTGTGTGTGCATGCACGCATGTGCACAAATACAAACACACTTTTAAATCAAAGAAAAGGACTGCTTTTTAAAAGGGACTATCTGCCATTAAATATATATTAGTGGCATTATGTTAAAATGATTATATTTATTTGATTACTGTCCACTCTACATGGCCATTCATGGAGCTTGACTCAGAGTTAATCATGATTAACAATATCTACCACACAAGACAGAACAGGTAATCAAAACAATTACACAAGAGAGGAGCTTTATGGTCCTGGTTTATCTCCACATGAAATATCAGATCACAATCAATTTGGAAACCAGAAAGGGAAACAATGGAATAGTGTGCAAAGCCTTCCCTACTAATCCACACAACTGTCTTTGACAAATGCTATTTCTACTACAAAATTGCATTAAGACTGAAACTTTATATATCCCCACATGTTCCACTTGAAGAGAAAGGAGGGGAAAAAAACACCCATCAAAAACCATATGCCACAGGTTCATCATCCTAGTGCAACCATATAAGAAGATTCTAGATTCTTCCAACTATAATGATTGATCCTCAGATCTGCCTAACCCCAGAGCTAGGAATTAATTCTCTCATTTCCTGGTTTGAAAAAAATCAAATACGTATAACTAAATCAAACTGGCTCTCAATTTGAGTTTTCTTGTACTTGTACCTAAATCTATCAAGAGTCTCCTTGTATTTGTACTTAAAACTTATCAAAATCCAAAAAGATCCAGTTGTTTTTAGTAAAGAACATGTTAATACTATAAACTGCAAGTGTGAAAAAAATAAAATAAAGCTAAGATAACAAATGAATTGAAACTGTTTGTTCTCAAATAATGATTTACTAACTAGGCTAACTTCAAGAGCCAGTTTGATATGGTGGTTAAGACATCAGGCTAGAAACCAGGACACTCTGAGTTCTAGTCCCATCACAGGCACAAAATCAGCTGGATAACCTTGGGCTAGTCAAGGAAAGAAGACAGTAACAAACCATTAGGGGGGAAGAACCTTCCAAGAAAGCTATGCAGTAGGTATTTATTTAGGCCCATGATGACGAACCTCTGGCACGTGTGCCTGAAGTGACACGCGGACCCATGTTGCCTGGCACGTGCAGCATCACTTGTTCCTCTTCTGGATTTCTGGTGCGCATGCGCACTTGTCAATCAGCTGGCCTTCGTGTGTGAGGCAGTGCCAGAAACTGGAAGAGCTGGTCTTCCGTTTTCCTGCCAGTTGAACGTCATGCGCACATGCACGCCAGAAACCCGTAAGTCTAGCTGGCCAGGGCACATACGCGCACCAGAAACTGAAAGTTCATTTTCAGGCACCTTCATGCACCCTGGGCAGCTCCTCTTCTGGATTGCGACCCAAATTAGCATGCACATATGCGCACTCCCTTTTCAGCACTCGGTGCCGAAAAAGTTCACCATCACTGATCTAGGCAGTTCAAGAAGTCAAACCCCGATTGAAGGTTTCCCCCCCCCCCCAAAAAAAAAAGACTAACTACTTCAGCTTATACACAATGGAATGCTTAGCAAGGCAAAAGTAAACACCTCACTCTTGGGCAGAGCAGAGCAAGGGATGACATTGTTAGAGAGTTCCTCTGCTGTAATTAAACATACATGTTTAATGGGGGAACTGCTTTAATAGGCTCTTAAATTTTACTTGCAATAAAAGTTGCTTAGGAAATTCAAATGCTTCAAGTTGTGGTTCAAATTAAATTCAAGTTTCCTGAGACTGCCAACCTTGCAAGAATTGACAGTACGCTACTCTACTTCCAAAGTCTTCAAGCAGAAGATACTTGGATCGTGAGGAACCAACTTCATATATATGCTCTCTTTGACCATGTCGATATATCTTGCATTATCCTCTCCTAAAACTTGCACAATACAAATCTGTCTGTCACTACTCCATCATAAGGGCACCTTCACAGCCAATTAGTTATGAATATTTTCCTTCCTTCCTTCCTTCCTTCCTTCCTTCCTTCCTTCCTTCCTTCCTTCCTTCCTTCCTTCCAGTAATGGTGGCAGGAATGGTTGAAGAAAACTCTTTTGGGTTGGGACTAGAATCCTCAAGTTTATACTGTCAAATTTGGTGGTGAACCACTGGATAACATGGCACAACTTTTTTCTGATTGGTGGGAATGAAAACCCAGTGAATTTACAAAATCTCAGATAAAGTTGTTACAAGCTGAAAATTCCACTGATGATGTATTACTGCTCTGCCCTCCATATTTATTGTTGCAGTTTTTATTAGCTATGATAATGGATGCCAAAAGCTCTCCATCTAGCTTTGAGACAAATATAGTAGTCTACAAAGACTTTGCAGTTATCTTTGCAGTTTTAGAAAAATCTGTGCGCAAACCCATCAAATGTCATTTTAGCTATATAAATAATACTCAGTAAAATGATCCAAGGGATTGCTTTCAGGTTTCCTGTTACATTCACAGAATAAAGCTTATCTACATTGAAATCTACATGCACATAGCCATGGCCAGTAAATAGGGCCCCAAAAAATGACATACAAACAGACTGAGACCAAACAGATCACATATGGCGCCCAGGTTCGCCCAGGATCAGGTTCGCTGCAGGACACCTCTCCTGCGCGAGCTGCACTGGCTGCCAGTGGCTCTCCAGATTCGCTTCAAGGTGCTGGTGCTTACCTATAAAGCTCTACATGGCATCGGCCCAGGGTACTTGCAGGACCACCTTCTGCCGTCATCCCACCTCCCTGTGCGCTCACATAGGGCTGCGCTCCTCAGTGTCCCATCAGCCAGACAATGTCGGCTGGTGGTGCCCAGGGCAAGGGCGTTCTCTGTGGGCACACTGACCCTCTGGAATACACTTCCCACTGACCTCCAGACTGCCCCTGACCTCCGCTCCTTCCGTCGTGATCTGAATACATGGCTTTTTAATCAGATCTGCTGAGGGATTGGGCTTTTTTTTTTAAAACTTCATTTTTTAATTTGCTTTTAAACCAAATTTTAATTCTATTTTTACTGTCATATTTATTTGTAATGTTTTCTCTCTTTTGTAAGCCGCCCCGAGTCCTTCGGGAGAAGGGCGGCATATAAATATGACGAATAAATAAATAAATAAATAAATAAATAAATAAATTCCGCTACCAGTTCTCCAGAAATGGTCAGAACCTGCTGAAACCCACCTCTGCGGTTTTTACCAGCTCGTGCTAAAATGACATGTCCGATAAATCTATTATTTGAGGAATCCAACAGCCTCAGAATTTTGATTTCTATGGATGTGTAACTTGGAACTTCAGCACTTGATTCAAGGTCATCACATTCAGTGCAAACCTGAATTCAGGCACTGGTCAATAAATTTACCTTCTTGTTTGCTATTTGAAAACAAAGAATAAGTGAAATCACTATCCTTAGCTCTTGAATTAGCCCTCTCTTATTATTTTCATACAGCTTCTCTATTTCAACACTGAGCCTTGGTGCATAGGCTTAGCCCAATGAAATGGATCAGAACTCTTTGGAAAATAGAGAACAGACACCAATATTTCTCTTACCCTGTTGTGCAACTTTAGCCATGACAAGTGATCTTGGTTGATAATAAGTTCCTGTCTTTCAATAGTCACCAGGTGGTCTTTCATTAGATTCTTTTTGGGGAGATATACCCAGCTCATGATCTTCATATCTGCCTTTAAATCTCCATTTTGATCAAAGTACAGTTCGTAGCGTGAAAGATTGTAAAATTCATTCTTCTCCAGAAAGGGATGGAACTAGAATGGAAACATCAAGCAATTTCAAAATCAATAAACATTGTAACTTATTCCTTTTTGTCTGTTCTCATTTGAATCTTTCTTCTACATTTGTAAATATTCTTAGGGGAACAAGTTTTACTGCTGCTTTTAAAAATGAAAAAGAAAGGTTCACAGAAATTTGTCAATCACGTATTGACAGTACATGTTTTGAAAACAATATGATTGATAAAATTTGTTGATTTTAAGAAATGTTCTAAAGCAGGTCATAAATAAACTAAACATAAATAAACACAAAGAAAGAGAATATTCATGAACTCCTTGAAAACAACAGGTGATTATGAGAAAACATGGATTTATCAAGACGAAAGTTGCTAGGCTAATCTCCTCTTAGGTAGACCAGATTATAAACATAACCATATGAGATCATCCATCCATCCATCTATCCATCTATCCATCCATCCATCCGTCCGTCCATCCATCCATCTTTCTGTCTGTCTGTCTGTCTATCTTAAGGCCCAGCTAGGTATGCAAGACAAGGTCTTTTCCGTTGAAGAACTAAAAGTAGTTTACAGCAACTGGCATGGAAGAACAAACTCATATTTGTTATTAGTTAGATTTGGAGCCTCTTTTTCCCCCCAGAATGATTTAAGGTAGCTAACCATAAATTAGAAGTAGCAGTATTTTTTATCTGATTTGATAATAATCATATAATAAATTGAATGAAAATGTCATTAATGATTTCGATGAAATGGAATTGAAAGGCTACTGATGGTAGGTGATAGGAAACTGGGTGTCTAAATGTCTAAGTTAGAATCAGACATAAAATGAAAACACATCTTCATGATTTATCAAAATAGGCTTTAAAAAAAACCTGAATGGAATTTAAGAGAAATTAGGAAATAGAAAGTCTTCCACATAGAAGAAGAAAAGTGAAATGCACAGCAAGAATGATGAATGATATCAAACTTGATTTAAAAAAAATGTGAAAATGATCTCAAAATAGTAGTCAATTGCAAAGTAAATGTGAATCAGTGGTGTGATGTTAATGGAAAAAGAGCAAATGCCTCCATAAGCATCTCAGAAAATTAATATTGATTTGGCAGGTGAAACCCCATCTGTCCCTTGCAGGCACCAAACTTGGAATAAAATATGGCTGAAAAACTGGATTGGCTTTAGGAAAAGTAATAAAACAAAGTAGGAGCTGCTTTTAGCATTGAGGAAATAAACAGAAGAAGAACCATGTTGGTCTACTGGAGTGGGAAATCAGAAGGAGTCTGGGAATATCTTTCCTATTAATAGAAGCTCTTAGATGGGAAAATAACTGAACGATGTTACACAAACATTTAAGATCTCTTAATTTTACTCCCGACTGTTGGACATGGAAACATGAAGTCAATTACAGTAAAGAAGATTCTGACTGAATAAAAGGGGGGGGGGAATCTGAAAAGAGTAGTTTTAGTGTTCAGCCAGAGAATTTCAACCTCCCTTTTATTGACTGTCTTCATGCAAACGCTGAACAGCCATCAGTCAAAAAAGATTAAACTGGGATTCCTGCAGAGAAGAGAGATTGAGATAGGTGGTAACCTAACCCTAACCCTAACCCTAACTCTTCAAATATATAAAGGTAAAATTCTATAAGGCTAAGTGCAAACCCATACATATAGGAATTTATTTAAAATGCATGCATCATTTAACAATTAACAATGTTTAATATCAAACTGCATCTTTCATAATTGCCATTTTTGGGAACATTATTGCCCGAGTTATTAAATTGACCAAACTTCTTGGAGTTCTGTAACATGTATAGGTTGATATGGTTCTCCTCCTTTGGACAATTTTAAAGGAACTAACTTTGTTGGATCCGTGTCGGGAGCCACATACCTGCCATGGCTGAAGCCGTGGAGCTTCCAAACTCCCTTTACCCTCTTTCCTTCTCCTCCTGGATCTGGAGGAATATGCATCATTCAAGGCATGAGCCAGAGTTTCAATGGCACTGTAAAAACGGTGGAAATTCATGGCCCACACCATGTTATTTCTCTTTTGGGTCTCCAGTGGTGATTTCTCAGTGCATATTTTCCGGCCTTTGACAGAAAAGATGTGCTTTGAAAAAGAACAGACAAATGAATGATGGCCAAAGGGTGGATCCAGAAAGAAACTGGGTATAAAACCATCCTTTATTGGCCCTTTTTTGATCCCAAAATCAACAGTACAGATATTATTTACATATTTGAGAGCACTGTGGACTCTCAGTGGATATAAATCATTGAGTGTTGTGATCCAGATTTTCCCTTCAATGGGTCCTGGCAAACGCCTAAGTATAAAATGAAAAGGAAGAATTCTCTCAAAAATGGCACCGTATTCTATGTAGTGAACATAGACATTGACTTGTCTCCACTTAGAGAGGGCATCACCATGGGGTGCTGCAAGTCGAGTTGTCGAGAGTTGTTTTGATATAACAACACAAATTCCATTCCTGATAAGCATAGGAGTAAAAGTCTTCATGAAATTCTCTCCATTTTCAGTGTCTGAAGCAAAGAGACCAATTAAAGTCCATCTGAAATGGAGGAGCACCTGGACAATTCCTGGGTAGAGGATCCCTTTTTTTGGGAAAAGCCGGTGATAAAAGGGCAATTGACTTTTATCATGCAGCAAATCTGAAAATAATTCAAAACTGATCTGAAAAAGCAATGAAGAATACTGTTTTATATTTGGGGTCAGATCAGTTCCAAAATATTAATTAGAAAGAAATCCAGTTAGGAATACTGGACCCGAAAATGAACAAAAAGCTTCTATATATTATATTGCATATACTTACTGCAGCAAGAATCACATTCACAAAAAATTGGAAAAAAAAAATATACACTCAGACAAAGCAGTAATTAGGAAAATTGTAGAATGCACAGAGATGGATAAAATGACTATAAAGTTGAAAGAGAGAGAGGATTCGGAATATTATGAAATATGGAATAAAATATACAGTTGGCTCAAAAACAGAATTCAAAGCAAGAAATGTTTAACTTAATCTTGATGAAATTTAAAGTACCTCAACAGGGAGACATATAAACGAATATAAATGTGTAGATAAGAACAAGGAATATTATAATGTGTTCGTTGGAGTAATATGATTATTCTACTATTGAGTAGTAAAGAGAGATTATAGAGTGGAGAATTTCAAAAGCAAAATAGTAAGTCGATATGTAATGCTGTGTAATGTCATGTTTCGACTCGTATTGTTTTTATTTCTGTGTGATTGGTTTTTTTGTGTGTGTTGTATTTTTAAAGACAAACTGTTTAATAAAAATTATTTTTAAAAAATTAAAAAAGAAATTCTATTGAGGATTACATACTGAGTGCTTTTGGTCAGCCAATACTCTGTCTAAACCCTACTTGTTCTTCAGCAAGATATTCTTTGTTCATCCACCCACTCTCACCCCTATTTAAGAGGATCTGAAGCCATTTATAGTGAATAGCATCACAAACATTTTAGGGTAAAAATATTTGACATATTGGCTAATATGCTTGTAATAATTTGAAAATAAAGTGGTTGATTAATGATAGTAGTCCTAATGAGTGCATAAGACCTATGTCTTTAATCAGCTATAAGCAAGACAATCCATTTGGATTATTTTCATGAATCTGGGATTTGTTTACAATTGAAAATATTGTTTTTTTTGTTAAGATTGTATATAAAAGATAATTTCCCATCTCTGCTGCACCTTCCTTTTGGACAGAGAATCCTTTGATTGAACACAGAGTCTCTCCTTGTATTCCCAAGTTGCAGGAGAAGACCCAAAGCAATGATGATGATGATGTCATGAGAGGACATCACTGTTTTGATCCATGCCTCCTAAACACTGTGGATCCCAATCCCTAACCATGACACCTACAATGGCCATGGTGAAAAGCAGTTCTCCAATTCCAAAGTGAAAATATGGTTGGATCTATCACATACCAACCCACCACTACATTCAACTGGAAAAAAAAAATACAGACCTGTGGGATTTTGTAGATGGCTCCTAATCTTGACATCTGGATGGAGAAGTCATCGGCAGCTCCATCCACAAGAGTAAAAATGTTGTCCTCCCTTCCACAGCTGTAGTTGGGAACATTGGCTTCTCCAGTAGAGAGCATGTCCAGCAAGGCTTC
>JANHFM010010730.1:120396-131388 GCA_032468115.1 Grayia smithii | reverse complement strand
AGAGAGAGAGACGTAGACCCTCTCTTGGGCCCTGCCTTGGAGCTTCCTGTTCCTGTATTCTGATTGGTTGTCACACTCCCCTGGGGTCATGCAGGGGTAACTTTGTAGTATCTTGAGTCCCAAGCTTGGTTGAATCTTGCTAGGTGATGTAATCTCCCCAGGTGCCATGTGGTGAGTTCTATTGCTAGATGGGTAGAGGACTGATCCTATCATGTCCTCAGGGCCATGTCTTAATCCCATCGCCCTGGAGCTGAAGGAGGGGGGCAGGGAGCTGCAGGGAGCTGCTTTGTCTTTAAAACATGTTTCTCCTTTTCTCATCCAGGGAAATATAATATTTTGCCTTCTTAATATTTCCTAAAATATTTCGTTCTTCTAGGAGTGAAGGTGGGTGCTAACTTTCTTCAGAAGCAAAAGTGTATCATATTATTCCCTCATATCCATTTTAAAATAAGGATGCTTATTCTCAAGGCAATATCTTTAGCACTGGGACAGCAGAAGAAAACTATTCTTGCATTCATGATGTTGGTGTAACTTAAAACTGTTTTAAATTGTGAGACTCTACATGGCAGGACAATTTCTGATTGCTGAAATAATGACCACTTAAAGTTCCTACTTCATCTGCTGCATAAGACCCTTAAATCCAGTGTTAAAAATCATCTACCTACCCAGCTGACTTCTATTAACTATACTGTTATACTATGCATCATGTCTTTCAACCCTGTTCAAGATTCTTTGAGGCAAAGGAGAGCTGGATAAAGGATCAGACTGCAGCTCTCTGAGCTTATAAATCAAGAAAAGGAACAACTGTTTTCCAATCCCAGACAATGTGGGGTGGAGAAGGGGGAGGGAATTTCACCCGGAAAGACAGAAAAGAGAATTTGAAACACAAAGCAGCAAGTGATGAGACTTGCTCAAGGCCAAGGAATGAATCACCTCTTTGGGAGTGCCTGACTCCAAGCCCTGGGAATGCTTAGAAAGTTAAAGAATGAAACAAACCCTTTCTTTGACTGCAATTAGTTGAGAGAGGCACTCTATGGCATCCCATCAGTGAAGCAGATAATTCTAATATCCAAATAAATAAGAGAGATATGTAAGATTAGGACCAATATACTTAAAATGCATACCAATATTTCTGCTGCACTTTGGTGCCAAATTTTGGATCATTACTGTAATGGGAAGTCTATTACTCATTCCTATTTAATAATTAATTGGATTTAAACATTGTAGTATGATTTGCTGAACTATGGTTTCTTAAGTACGCATTACTAGTTTGCCACATAGTACAAAAACCATTATAACAAAAGTTACTAGCAGGGTTCACACATAACCTCAGCAATGCCAAACAAACCAGATTATGGTCAGATTTGTGACTCTAGATATTGTGTGATTCTGCATGGAGTTACACATGTACTCATGTAGATAGGAAATTGTAGACAACTGCTAAGAATACCATGGATAGTAAAAAACCAATTCGTCAGTTTTGGGTCAAATAATTGCCAACAGCTCCATTGATCAGCAAGCAGAAACTCAAGTTGTTCCAATTGAAGAGAAGTAGAAAAAAAGATTAATAAGATTAATAAGATTAATGGATAGATGGATAGATGGATGGAGGGATAGGACCAAAGAGTTTGCTAGAATGTCCTTGCACAAGTTATTAGTAGATTGAGATTATGGTGGTTACTAGGAGCCAAAGCCAACTCAAAGATACCTAATTAAGTAACTATATAATACATTTATTAATGACAGAAACATGGAGGAATTATACTTTTATTCCAATCTCTTTAATTAGCACACAAGTATAATTGGGTTGTATCTTCTATCAACATTGTCCAGCATGGTAATGGTAGTTGTTATCTGATCCATTTAAGGGTTAGGGAAATCTGGATTATCTTTTTTTCCTCTTTAAAAAATCTGTCTCTTACAAATTTTTTACATAAACAGTAAGAGGATAGTGTAAAAAAAATTAGTTCTGATTTTAGAGAAAATATGACCAACTTGTTCAGGATAAAAGATTATATAATTCAGAGATAGAAGAAAGCATGAGAAAGAAACTTAAAATAATCCTTTCTTGATGTTGTTTAATACAGGTAATCCTTGATTTATAACCACAATTTAGCCCAAAATTTCCATTGCTCAGCAAAACAAGTGAGTTTTGCTTCATTTTAGAATAGAATAAGATAGAATTCTTTATCGGCCAAGTGTGATTGGACACACAAGGAATTTGTCTTAGGTGTATATGCTCTCAGTATATGGAGGATAAAATACATTCATCAAGAATATAATTTTACAATATTTTTGCCATAGTTGTTAAGCAAATCATTGCGGTTGTTAAATGAATCATACGGTCATTAAATTATTCTAGTTTCTGCCATTGGATTGGCTTATAAACCAGCTGGGAAGATTACAAATGATGATCACATGATCCCAAGGATGGTGCAACTGTCATAAATACATGCCAGTTTCCAACACCTACATTTTGAACACATAACAATGGGGATGCTGCAATATTCATAAGCGTGAAAAACAATCATAAGCCACTTTTTTCAGTGCCATTGTAACTTGTGCAATGGCACAAGAATGCTCACTAAATGAATGGTTGTAAGTGTATGCTAGGATAGAAAGAAACCTTGATAGGCTTTCAAGATACAGTTATTATGCTCTGCAGCAATAAAGTTATGGAGTAACTAAGTAGAATTCCTGGAAATTCTTCAGCAATAAAGTTACGGAGTAATTAAATGGAATTCCTAGTTTTCCCAGGGTCTCTTTTTCTTGACCAGGCTTATCATGAATGGTTGAAAAATAGTAGTTTTGAAGAGCCATGGGTAAAGCTGAAATACACCCTGTTAATAGACTCCAACTTAAGAAAACCTCCAACTTCATGGAAATTGAACTGGAACCTGAGCAAGCAAAGGAAAACTTGACTGAAGACCTTCTGTTCTATAGAGTTTTGCAACCAATTTTTTTTTTTAAATACTGTGTGTAGCTTTGCAAAATTATAACAAGCATGAACAAGGTTATATCATACACAACTGTAGGAATAAGCAAAAAAAAAAAAAAAAAAAAAAGAATTATGAAGTTTAGTATATTGCAGTTTAGGAGATGTAGTTTGTCTTATTTGAATAAATCACCTCTAGTGTCATAAGAAGAAACCGGAGCCACTTCATATGCCTCAAACATTAGTAATACAGAATGACAGTGAAACAGGTGTGGACTCTGGGAGGCTAAAAGCAGCGTCTTGAACAACAAAAGGCAAAGTTTCTTTCCCAGATGTGTTTCAACCTGCTTAAAATCATCCTTAAGAAAGAAATGGATGGGACAGGGCCTCAGGTCTTGGCATAAAGTGTATAGCATGGCAAGTTAAACAGCAAATGCTAATAGAATTGGCCATTGTTTCTTAACATTACTGTAGAACTTTCAGGAAAATCACAAATAACAGTAATTATTCTTATCAATGGACGTTTACATAAGGTAGGAAAATCTACATGAATAATCATTCTAAACAATTAGTACATGATTTTCTTCACACCTTGATTGGCATGCTGTGACCCACACAGTGAAATGCAGGACAAAATGGGAAGAAACAAATATTAGGCTTTATTTGACATAATAAAATATAGTTAATATAATTTATCTCTGTGTCTTTAATCATTTTTCTTTCTTCACACTTACAATTACAATTTGGGGCATCTTCTGGAAGAATTTGAAGGGACATGGCTAAGGTTTGAGGGACTGGGTACAGTCTTAGAGCCTCATAATGTACATGTACAAGTGCTTGCTAATAGAATAGAATAGAATAGAATTCTTTATTGGCCAAGTGTGATTGGACACGCAAGGAATTTGTCTTGGTGCATACGCTCTCGATGTACATAAAAGAAAAGATACATTTGTCACGAATCATAAGGTACAACACTTAATATGCAAGTTAAAATATTTCCTAATCATATTCAAAATTAATACATTTGGACCCAGATTTGTGTCATGCTGTGATCTAGCCAATTGATTCTATATGTACAGTATAATATTGTACATATTATATAACATCTAGTCTTCTTGCAAAGTAACCTTCATTCCCAAATGTCAACATAGAAGTCCTCAAAATGACCAAGTCACATATTAAAGGGAGAAACAATTTTAATAAATACTTTAGTTCAACCTTTCCAAGACATAAGGAAGAGTTTAGCCATCTTCCATGTAATCTGTTGGGCCAGCTTTAAATTGCCTATATCAACTCTATTCTCCAGAGCATGTATAGAGAGAATGCATAATAAGAGGAAATCAAATGCATGCAGAGAAAGAGATTGATTTAACAGTAACAAGAGTTGGAAGGGACCTTGGAGGTCATCTAGTCCAACCCCCTGCTCACCCAGGAGATCTTTATTAGGGATTTGAACCACCAAACTGCCAACCTTTCTGATTGATAAGCTCAGTATCTTAGCCACTGAGCAACCAAGCTCACTACCTTTGGAGCAATGCTTTGGAGCAATGCAGCTATGTCACTTTCTTTGCTGGTCTCACATTAAGAAAATAATCAAACAGTTACTCTGTTTTTTACTGGAATCTTCACAGAATCGGATAAAAGATAAGCTATTTATAATACAGTCCAATTACAACTTCTGGATGCCATCATCTGTGCTGATTGGAAATTCTGGAGGATCAAACTTCTGAAGATGAAGATCTTGAAAAATGGATGGGAAACTCTAGTATAGAAGTCATGGCATATATCTTGAAACATTTTGCACAGAATTCTAAAAAGCAACAATTGATAAAATCTTGGAAAAGATAGCTACGCATAGACTTACTCAACCAGTACAACAAGGAATTCCAGCTTTCTTTATTCAAGTCACAAGCACCTTCAAATTATAAACATATAACATTCAACACTGAGTAAATGAAATAGGTCATAAAAATATAGTAAATGTAAAAAAAAAATCCAGTATGTAAAATAAGTAAGATAAGAGCTATGGTGGTTCTGTGGTTAGAATGCAGTATTGGAGGCTAATTCTGCTGACCACTGGTTGCCAACAGTTTGGTAGTTCAATTCTCACTGGCTCAAGGTTGACTCAGCCTTCCATCCTTCCAAGGTTGGTAAAATGAGGACCCAGATTGTTGGAGGCAATATTCTGACTCTGTAAACCACTTAGAGAGGGCTGTAAAGCACTGTGAAGTGGTATATAAGCAGTGGTAGGTTGCTCCTGGTTCAGGCCGGTTCGCGCGATCCGGTAGCGGTGATGCTGTGACATCACCGAACTGGTTCTATGCGACCGGGAGCTGGGCCCACCTGCACAGCCGTACTTACTGTTCTCTGTGCAAAGTGCGCAGAGTGCGCTTGCGCGCATGTGCAGAATGCTTTTTTGGGAGGTTTTTTTCGCAAAAAAAGCTGCGCATGCACAGGAGCACATGTTCGGCACGCGTGCATGCGAAGCACACACACGCACTGAATGCGCACTCCGCATGCTCCTATCACATGCAAAGTGCGTGCACCTTTAGAACCGGTAGTAAAGGTAAGTAGAACCCACCCCTGTATATAAGTCTCAGTGCTACTGCTATTAAAACTAAATGACATTCACCCAATACTGGGCCATTTTCTCTCACCAGAATTAGGACTTCCTTTCTACATGTTGAAAGACATTGTGTGCACTGTAGTATATGTGTGATTAATTGTTCTTCTCCATAATCATACAGAGTATTTTCCATTGGGAAGGCCCATTTTTTAATATTGTCCTTTGATCTTCCTGTTCTGGTGCACAATCCATTTAGCAACTTCCTACTTTCACAGTTCCTGTGCAGTCTATGGCAGCTGGTTGTTAGGTTGGAGCAGGGGTAAAATGCTACCAGTTTGCACCAATTCGGATGAACCGGTAGCGGCAGCAGTGGGTGGTTTGGAGAACCGGTAGTGGTGGTAGGGTGAGGCTCCACCCA
Organism: Grayia smithii; assembly: GCA_032468115.1. Classification (NCBI taxonomy): domain Eukaryota; kingdom Metazoa; phylum Chordata; class Lepidosauria; order Squamata; family Grayiidae; genus Grayia; species Grayia smithii. Next base: position 125,469 of record JANHFM010010730.1, on the reverse strand, counting down.
CCCACCCAGATGTGGGTGTTTTTTGCCCTGTTTTTTACCCTCTGTGCATGCGCAGAAGGCTTTGCACATGCGCAGAGGGTCCAAAATCACACATGATGCACTCACACACTTCTGAATCGGTAGGGAAGGTAAGTAGATTTCACCCATGGGTTGGAGGCTTTGAGGAAGCTGTTCCTCCATCTCAGTCTTGACCTTGGAGGTTGCATGGCTGTATAAAAGGTGTGTTTCTGTGGACATCATCGCTTATATAACTATCAACATCCAAGGTTGAGACTCATATTTTCCACCTTAAAGAAAAATGTGCAATAAAACCCTATGGGCGTCTACTTACTGTATGTGTTACTTATAAGTGTTCAACCTTCTAACCATACTCTCATAAAATACAACATTTATGATTATCATCCTTTTTTGTATAATTTATATCACCAAACTTTCTCAATAATTAACTAGGTTCTTTCTCTGTCTTGTATAGTGTTTCTCAGCCTTAGCAATGTTAGATGAGTCAACTTCAATTCCCAGAAATTGTTTTCTGGGAATTGAAGGCTGGCTGTGGAACTCTGGGAGTTGAATTCCACTCATCTTAAAGTTGATAAGGTTGAAAAACACAACTCTAGAATTGGGTATACACTGCTTTTTTTTAAAAAAAAAATATTATCAGGAAAACAAGCATAAAATTCATTTCAAGATAAAGTTGATGTCAATTTTTAATGAGAATGTCCCAATAACATATATAGTATATAGTTTCGATATTACATATAATATACTTAAAAGAAAAAATGTTAAATTTCACTGTTTTATAATCTGAAAATATTTTTTTTTTCTTTCAAAGAATGTTATGGGAAAAAACTTGGTAGAATGTTTGGATTAAGATAAATAGATGATAGATAGATAGATAGATAGATAGATAGATAGATAGATAGATAGATAGATTACATATAGTTATATATAGCTACTATGTACAACTACTATATAGTGTGTGTGTGTGTGTGTGTGTGTGTGTGTGTGTATACACACACTATGTATATATTTAGCTACTCCAACTACTAATTTTAGTTTTCTCACAAGTGGCTTTACCTTTACACACACACATACACACAAAAGTTTAACGTTGTACAAGTTTTATGGACAGACTTGGCTTATCTGTCTTGTACAATGTCCAGCAACCAACTGGACATATAGGAGAATCCTTGACTTATGACCATAGTTGAACCCCAAATTTCCGTTCATAATCAAGACTGTTGTTAAATGAGTTTTGTCCCATTTTGCAACCATTTTTTGCATCAGTTGTTAAATGAATCACTGCAGTTGTTAAATTAGTAACATGGTTGTTAAGTGAATCTGGCTTCCCCATTGACTTTGCTTGGCAGAAGGTAGCAAAAGATGATCATACGCCTCTGGGATCCTGCCACTGTCATAAATGCATCACCATTGCCAAGCATCCAAATGATTATATGAGCATGGACAGGAACTCTACAATGGTTGTAATGTGGAAAATGGTCATAAGTCATTTTTTTGAATGCCATTGTAACTTCAAAGAGTCACTAAACAAATGGTTGCAAGTTGAAAACTACCTGTAAATGGTTTCTCAAAGTCACAGAATGTAGATTTTAAAAATATTTTTAGAGAACTCTCCAGTTATTAAACATTGTTCAAAGCCGGCACTCAGACTATATGCTGGTGTGTTCTCCAGTAAACCGTATTAACGAAACTATGGAGCCTAAGAATATTTTTTGCTTAAAGTAGAAAGTTCATGCAATCACACGAAAGATTTCACTATTAGTATATTTATCTTCAGCAGCAAATCTGGCTATGTAGAATCTAAGATTTCAGAGGTTCTGGATGGATTCCTTTCTCAACAGGTTTTTTTCCTTCTTCATGAGCCAAGACCGGATCAGATTGTCACAAAGGAAAGACCAACATAAATGAAACAATAACCAAATCAAAGATAATATACCTTTAAAAAAAAAAAGCTTGATTGGGGAATACAAAACTTGGAGAAATGTCTTGAGAAAAATTACTGGTGGGTTAAAACTTGTTGCTTGTTTATATCGCTGTAGGTAACTTTCACTTGCCATTGTTTTAGTTTTCCCACAAGTGGCTTTACCTCTTCATGCAGACACTTCTTTTAAGCAGACAGCTCTTCTGGGAATTTGTGAAAGCTGCCTTTTACAAATAACCAGTTGAGGACAACTAGCAATGACACCATCAGATCTACAACTTCTGAATAGATTCCAGAGATCTTGCAAACATTAAAACAAATGATATAAGAAGAAAAAATGGGTAAAATATGCCATCTGGTACAATTGCAAGGAATAAAATATTTTTTAAAAAAGATTGGAGAAGATTGGAGATGAAAATTATTTGTAAATGAGTTGGACAAAGGTATTCATGTAGAACTGTAAGTCTTGAGCCAGTGAGACCATAATATTAATGGCTTGTTTGTACAAAGGACATACATCTTGCATCTTTGTTGAGGTTAAACTGGGCTGTTGTCTAGGGAAAGCTTTACTGGCTTGTTTATGACAGTCTTTAATCATCTGACATGGAGAAAAGCTTAATTTTTATTTCCTCTTTCATCTGAGATAGTACCAACTAATTTGTTGCTAACATTTAGAGTAATTCCCACAGAGCCTATCTGCTGCTGCTTAGATGGAACGATGATGCAAATTATCACAGGCTTCATATTGCGCACAAAAGCACCAGAAATTTCTGATTCCACCACAGGATCACATACTTATCAAGTATGAGAGCTAGTTAGGCACTCAACATGCCTTACAATTATATATCTATTTCCTCAGTGTATTTCATGGAGTTTCCTCTCTGATAAACGTGTAAAGCATCACAAATGTAGCTCCATAATTTAGCTTCCCAAAGACTTAGTGGCTGTCTTCACACAATGCACTTAACAAGACCCAGGTTCTATAAGAAATTTCTGATAGCTACACTATGCACTTTGCAAAGCAATTTTCCCTCTTCTATCTAGACAAAATTGATAATATCCCACTCAAAATTCTATGTAATAAAATGCTTGTTCAAATATAGAAAGTTCTTCAGATAGTTGTGCAGTTCTTAAGAAATGAATGTTCTTCCACCTTTGTACAAATTCTCAACTTAAAACTATAATTGAGTCAAACTATAATTGAATACAGCCATAAGTTGCGTTGGTTGTTAAACAGATCATCATGCAACGGCATCTGATTTTATGATCTTTTTTTTTTTTTTTTGCAGTAGTTGTTAAGCAAACAGGCTGGTTTTACAGTGGATATATTAGTTATTAAGCTAAAGTTGTTGAATCCATGGTCAACAAAGGACAGTTTTTGCCAGAAACTGGAAATAAATACCAGTTTCCAGCAAAAAAAGTCATCATAAATTGGGGTTATGTGATTGCAGGATTCTGCAAACAGATATAAATCCCCCAAATTAATAGTGTGACTTGGGGAGGGTATTGGAACTATGAATCCAGGTTGTAAGTATGTTTTTTGGAGTTCATGATAAATTCGTAGGGTTGCTAAGCAAGCAATCGTAAGTCGAAGATTACCCATATTTATAAAAGTCTGTAGAGATTCTCAGTCATCCAGGTCATGGTTGTCTCAAAGGTGCTCTTTCAGGAGGCAACTGGACTTTCTTTGTTTTTTCTTTGAAGACATTTCACTTCTCATCCAAGAAGCTTCTTCAGCTCTGTGAAGAATGGAAGGATTTATATTCCTTGTGGACAGCTGGTCATTTGCATCCCTTTAGAGGGTCGTTGAAGCACTTGGAGGTTTATCTGTGTCCTCAGGGTGTGTGTGATTGGCATAGCTCCATTTGAGCGAGTGGCACACATACGCCCTTCATTTGTGCAAATGGAGCTTTGTGTGCAAGCAGATGGTGCTTGCATTCACGTGCAAAGCTCCATTTATGCAAGCGGTGGGCGCTTGTACTTGAGCATGAAGCTCCATTTGCACAAGCAAAGGGTGCTCATGCATGAGCCTCCATTGGTATGAATGGAGCTACATGTGTAAACTCAAGAACCCTTCGCTCGTGCAAGTGGAACTTCACACACATGTTCTTGCCCATTCTCCCGCAGCCCAACTTCAAACAGCCTGTGGCCCGGTGGTGGAACGGTACCCAGGGGTTAGGGACCCCTGCTCTAGAATGGCTCTTCCAGGAGTCCCCATTTCTATCTCTGTGTGTATACTGCTATAAAAGGTGTTCAAAACATTGCAAGACGTATTAATATCTGTGCAATGCACAAGCAAGGGTACAAGAGTAAACCCCCTTGAAGCACATGCTATTCAACAATTTAACTTAAAGCGATAAACTTGTTAAGGCTCTCAGCTTTTACAATGACACATTCCAACACCATCTCATAGAGATTATTTGGAATGTTCACCTCTAGTTCCTGCAAACTTTCTTTCTTTGAAGTTTAATCTGTGTGTGACACTGCTCATCTGTCTACATTTCTTGTTATTTTTGGCCTGTGTTTTTGACTATGCAAAAATAGTCTGATAATGTCAGTTAGAGGGTGGCAGAGGACAGGGAAGTAATGTGGAATGAGGAAAAATAATTTCTGAAATCCAGATTTATGTTTCATTTTCATCATCTTTTGCTTCTTTTTAATCTCTTTAGATTAATTCATCTGAAGCATTATGGAAGTTATAGTTCTACTGATTTGTAGATTGTCCAGTTGATAAAATCTTAACAAATAGAGACATTTCTTATAACGTTAACATTTATTTAAGAAGGGTAGCAAGTAGCATAGTGATTGTCTCGTGGTCAGTTCTTTAAAAACTACAATATTCATGCAGTGGTATATATTGATTGTATTAGAAAATGGGGCAGATCCTATTAGAATTGGTTGGTGTGACTCTGTGTGTAATAAAATCAATGACAAAAAAACTTGAAACCAATCTCTTTCTTGTAATAAAAACATATTCAAAGAGTTGATGAGTTTAAACTCTGTATTAATCAAAAGCATAATTGTGGATTTGTCAATTCAGAAAAGTTCAATGAGACTTATTTATTTATTTATTTATTTATTTATTTATTTATTTATTTATTTATTTATTTATTTATTTATTATTTGCATTTATA